>JAODIE010020898.1:0-52374 GCA_027575565.1 Diploeciton nevermanni
TGTTCACTAGATTAAGTATGAGTTGCTTAATACCACACTAGTATTCCAATTTTCTTGACGTATTTAGTTTTGGAGATGAAATTTTTTTAGTCATAAAATTAAAACTCAATTTTTACTCATTTTTGCGATTGCAACAGTTCTAAATAATTCGACTCTCACTGCACTTCTGAAATTTTGAAAAACCCGTTTTCTTAGAAAATTGTGATTGAACGAATGCAGTTAATGCCATCTTAATCGGAAATTTGCTGTTCTAGAGTGTTACTAGTTTAATTAATGCATCAGAAAATTGATGAAAAGGTAAGAAACATTTAAAATTTGCTACAATTGACTTAAATCAATTTAAACTTAGAAATAACATATGTAATTTTAAAGTTAGAACAATATTATAGTTTTTTGTTTCAAGCGTGCTAAACCGTATTTGACTTTCATTTCATAGTACTGCATCAACTACCAGCTTTATTAACAATTATTGGCACTGAATTCTGTAGGAGTATTCGTATGTTATGATAAATACACTCCCAGCAGGATATGAACTCGCATCCTTATAATTTGCACCTCGCAATCACTGCTGCAATCAGACGACTTAGTAGAAGATTAGTTATTTTACTAACACCGTACTTGGTCTCTATTCCATTATACTGCATCAACCAGGGTTATTAGCAGTGATGAGATTGAATATTTTCTCAGCAAGATTTAAACCCGTGTCTTTAGAATATGCACCTCGCTATCATTGCTACAGTCAGACGACTTAGTAGAAGATTAGTAAAATTTACTTTGTCACTTTATTTTCTTGTGAATAAATTATGAAGCATTAGGAAAAAAATGTGTGAAATTAAATTTGTTAAAACTGACTTAAGTCAATTAACACTTATCAATTAGAAGAAGAATAGTCTCAAAGTACAGAATGCTTAATTGAATCAGTTTTGTTCTAAATTAAGCAAAGTTATGACTGTAAAAATTTGAAATAAAAATTATGTTTCACAGCTTAAGAAAGGTTTAAGCATGCTAAATTTGACATCAGTCACTTTTTTTATGTTTTTATATTTATGATAAACCTGATTTATACTCAACATGTTTATAAAGTAATCTGTTTTTACCTATTTTATCAAATAAAATAATATAAGTCACTTAAAAACATATTAAAAATTAAAAGGTGGAAACAATCCCAATTGATACTAAAACTGCTATCTGAGTTTCTACTAGAAAATAAATACAATATTCGTTCATTACATTTAAAAATAAACATTGCTCTTTTCCCAATGTTAAATTAGAGATTTGCAATGTGAGTATTTATTTATTGCGGTTTGCTTGCGGTTTAAAGAAGATACAACTTATCCAGTGCATGACATGAAATAATAGCAATAATTAGAATACAATATAATTGGAGGTGGAAACTTGTTAGCCTTCATCTCAGTTGGATTCGACTTAAGTCAAGTATGACAGCTTTCATTGCATATAGTTCACTCATTATTCCACTCGAAATCCATCCAGCATGTCTATAATTCCCAGCAACAAATCAATTTACAGTATTCATGTAAAACAAAATCATATTTAATCGCAGAAAGAATTTGAATTGTATTTGTTGAAGGACTAATTGAGGGATGATAAAGGTGGAAAAACCGGCGCTTTATTTTGTTAAATATTTCCAAACTAGGTTATTGACTAGTTTACACGCCTAATTAAGTGCCTAACTAAGGCTAAACAATTTTAGTTTCATCTTAAAATATGCTTTTAATGGTAGATGGAAAACTAAATAAGTAAAGACAACCATTGATAAATTTTGAATTAAAGTTAAGTTGTTTAAAGAAGACTTTTTATTAAAATAGGAAAAATTAATAAAATTAATTCGTACGCATTTATACTAAGGAAAATATACCAAATGTTATCAAAAAGCAAGATAACTTTTTATTTTTATAACAAAATTCCCTTGGAAAATAATCTCCCTCTGATACAACGCTCTTGTATCAGTGCTTTGTTCAGGCGCTAAAACATTTCTGAAATGCATCTTTGGGTATTGCCTTAAGCCTTAAATCTCTTCAATCGTCGCAAATCTTCGTCCTTTCATA
Organism: Diploeciton nevermanni; assembly: GCA_027575565.1. Taxonomy (NCBI): domain Eukaryota; kingdom Metazoa; phylum Arthropoda; class Insecta; order Coleoptera; family Staphylinidae; genus Diploeciton; species Diploeciton nevermanni. Next base: position 2,067 of record JAODIE010020898.1, read on the forward strand.
GGCCTTTTCAATTGTAGGAAGAGGAAGAAGTTGCAGGGGGGCAAATCTGATGAATACGATGATTGAGGCATGATGATAGTATTATTTTGATCAAACATTACTCACTAGTAGTAATGTGTGCGCAATGCACCTGCACATGAATGACTTTGAGCCAAACGATACGATCATCAGCTATTTCTCTAATCGACCATTTTTCAACACAATCTCTTTCGCTTCCTGAACATTTTCACTTTTTTTACCTACGGTAGACCCACCATACGCCACTTTCAACACCAAAATTAATATAAACGCTCTGTTCCATTATTTAAATTCAATAAGTCACCTTATATTTCGATCACACTTCGTAAATGAGTTTAGACTTAAATAAAATTAAAGCTACTGAAGTAAGCATAACATGTTTACATGTTTTATGACTAAACATAATAATCAAACTGTAATAAAAGTGTCAATTTAATAGTTTTGTAATATTTCATTGGGATATTAATTGCAGGAATCATCAATGAATGCTGAAACATGTAAATACGGACATTAGTTGACCGCATTGTTTTTAAACCATCAGTTATTTTTTAATGATAACAAAATTTTAATTGGGTAGTAGCAGTGTTTGTTTTTGTATATTGTGTCATTGAGCGTCCTTTTGCCTATGGTTCTGTGGATGTAAGATAACGCTGTGTAACCGCAAATTTCCGATCGGGATGGCATTAACGGCATTCGATTAAACATGATTTTGGAAGAAAACGAGTTTTTCAAATTTTTTGAATTGTCGATCGTTTTCTTTTTAAGTTTAGTGTTTGGCCGAATTTTGGTTACTATTTGATATATTGTCCCATAACTTTCGTAATTATTGTTAGATCATTTAATTGTGTTCAATAACAATTTGTAAATAGACACTAAAGAAAATTTGTGAAAACGTGATTTGTTTATCTTTAATAGTTCCAAAGTTATAAGTTCTCAAAGTGAGAATTTGTGAAAAAGTGCAGACGCTGATAGGAATGCAAATTCCAAACAAATATACATTTGAATTTGAAAATGAAAGTATGTTCACTCGATTAAGAATGAGTTGTTTAATACGCCACTAGTATTTCAATTTTCTTGACGGATTTAGTTTTTGAGATGGAATTTTTTTAGTCGAAAAATTGAAACTCATTTTGACTCATTTTTGTGTCTGCAACATTCCAGATCACTCGCTTTGCATTCTACGAGCAATATTTTAGTAATATGATACCGGTATTTCAGTACTTATTTACGAATTGTTATTAAAGACAGCTAAATGATCTAACAATAATTATGGAAGTTATGGGACAATATATCAAATTGCAACCAAAATTCGGTAAAACACTATAATCGAAATTGAAAAACCTGTTTTCTTAGAAAATCATGTTTGATCGAATGCCATCGAATATCTTCCCGATCGGAAATTTGCTGTTTCACAGTGTAATTGCCGTTAATAAAATTCAATATCGTGTCTGTGAGTCCTGGAGGTATTTGCGAAGTATTTTAATCACTTCAACTTTGTTTATTTCAATATTGTACGTTTCGAAAATATGATCATAAATCATCAATAGAATGCGTATGTTACATGCGCCAAATTATATTCTCGTCACTGGAATTCTAAAGCATATTGTCGAGTATTGACGTAAGTTGTTTTCTGTATTTCATTATTTCCTATTCAACCAGCAAAGCATTCTCCCTTAATTGAGATAATAAAATTTTATTTATGCAGAAATAATATATATATATATATATATATATATAATAATATGTGAAGATGAGTAAGATGTTTCAATATACTTAAGTCTATTTAGACCGATATTATGTTGTATTTGAAATTAACTTAAGCTATATAGAATAGGAGTAACCTATTAAAGTTAAGCCAATTTATACCAAAATACAGATTTGTACTCGTAGAAACGAATTTGTTTTGCTCGTTTGGATACTTGCTTATGTGAATTATATAGACGGGCCGGATTTAAAGCAGGACCGGCTTTAGTTCACAAATATAACGAAATATGCTAGATACGCGTCGTTTGTGTGATAGTCTTAAGTCTTGGACTATCTGTTGTTTAGTTAACATAGCCTAGTTTGGGAAGTCTAGTGGCGATACTAAAGTGTGATGAACACTTGGGATGCACATCCCATGAGGCGGTCACAATTGTTATGGCATATCAGCACTATGACAAATATAGTTTACCTATTGCTATACTAGACTCTTCAATGGTGTCAAATGGTATTCGTGACAATGGCGCTCATGATGTGTTGAAAAAACGGTTTTCCCTAAATTCTAGAATTGTCAGCGATTCTTGATTTTATTGTTTGACCAAATTTTAGTTGCAATTTGATATATTGTCTCATAACTTTCGTAATTATTGTTAGATCATTTAGCTGTTTTCAATAACAATTTGTAAATAAATACCAAAGAAATGTGTAAAAACGTAATTTGTTTATCTTTAATGGTTACAAAGTTATAAATTATTCAAGTATATTCAGAAATTAATCAAGAAAATTAAATATTTATATTTTAAAGCAAACCTAAACTTCGACTTAATTTGACTTGAATTATTTAATTTGAATAAAGCATTAAATTATTGTTTAAGTTAGACTTATTGCTCTATTATTCAAGCAGTTATTGTCAGTTAAGAGAACTACCGATGTTGGTTCAGTGATTTTGAATTTGTTGACATAACACTTTACAGACTAAAAATGAACTGATTTGTACATAGCAAAATTTTCTCACAAATTTCCATCATTTTCTAGCATTTGGCCACTAACTAATTACGCTCTGCACGTTGTAAAATTTAATATTTCTACGCAATTCTTGCGTAATGAAGAAGAAATAACTATGCCAAAGTATTGTGTGGTTACGGAGTGTTGAATATTCATTAATAAAAGAAAATTTAACTATAGTAAATATTTATTTATAGAATGTATGCTTTCTTTTATATTTTATATTATATTGATATATACTGAAAAAGCAGCAAACTGCTTTTGTTTAACATTTGTAGAATATATAAGACTTGTTGATTGAAAAGATTGGGTATTTGAGAATTATATGATTAGGTATAGGAATTTTTTAGTTTAGGTGGTTGGCGAAAGAGGAATAATAAGTTTTGGGATCATTGAATCTACTTTGAAAACTTCATACATAAATGCATAGGTAGGAGTTGCAGGTTAGCTCGTAGATGCCGCTGGATTTGTGGATGTTTAGAGGATTTAATGGGCTGTTAATTTTTTGTTTGGATTAGTTTTGTGATTTTGTGAATATTAGGCTAGGTGCTGTTAAATGGTTGCTACCAAAGAGTAGCTCCAGTAGCTTGTCTAAACCACCCTGCCGCCTCCCGAGCTTTAGTCTAGTGAACAACCGTAGTACAACAATACACCCGTTATCATGGCAATACACCCATAGCCGCCTTATTACATCTGTAAAGGGAGGAATTCTCTTTACTTAAGACAACGTCAGACAGCGTTGCCGCTGCTACGCTATAAAGCCGTCCATGACATATAAATAAAACAATTTAGCATCTCACACAATCACACAGTTGCCATTCTAAAACTAATTCATGGTTTGATCACGACGACCGGCTTGGTAGAATGGACACCAGACTGATTACACCTGTCAATAATAAATAATAAATGTTTATATCTCTCCACCTCGACACTATAATGCGCATAAATAGTCACACAAGGTGCATCAATCTCAACGCTATACTCTCTTGCAAACTAGGGCGAAACTAATTATGGCCTGGGCAGCATATTGATTTTGCGCTCTCATCTATTTCCTGCCACTCGGATGATCATTATTGAGAAGATAGTTAGATGTACGTGCATGTAGACACGTGTCTTCTGTAGAAGGCTACTAGTTTAAGGAAGTTGAAAGTTGAAGGCTCTACAAGAACAATGTGGATTTGTATCCGGAAGTGGAGCAAGGACGATCAACATCCTTGTGGCCGAGGACGAAGGACAAAGGATTTTGTAATTTACCTAGTTGCATTTATAACAATGCTGTTCTAATATTGATCGTGATATTGCTCTAGTCATTCTAGAACTTCGAATTGGATTACAAGTAATTAGTCTTCTATAAAATTCTATACAATATATTCTTTACGTTTTTTAAGACTTTTTTTCAACAACAACATGTCAACAACAATTAGAAACTATTACTAAACATGTGTTTCTGCAAAATGTATCAAGTTGCATGTACCATTATTTTATCTTTGTTTAGATGTGCATTTTCTAACTATATAAAGAAAATCACTCTTAGACTTACGACGATAGCCAAGTCCTGCCGCCCCCACCGTTCCCGAAGTCCTGACAACTTGTGTATCCTCTTAATGCGATCTGTGTGTGCTACTGCGACCATACAATTACCTGCAATCCAAGAGGGAGCACCCCAATACGGCCAGTTTAATCGAGCTGTTTATCAACGCCATCTGTTTGCACTCGGCAGATAGCTCGAATAGTCAGCGAGTCCGTTTGTTCACATTGTAAGCGAACCTAACCTTCGTTATATTTGTGAGTCAAAGCCGCAAATATAGGTTGATCGCGCATTCTTATGTATCATATATCTCACTTGTTTAAATAACGGCAGAGTGATATTTCAAATCAGTATCAATCTGTCACCTTGGTAAGTCAGTACGGTTACCATGGCTGCAATCTTGACTTGGTAAGTCAGTTGCCAAGCCAAGCGAGTAATTCCCTAAGCGTGAATAACCTGAGCCGTGACAGTATTAAATGTTAGTTTTTTAATGGTCATAAATCTGATTTTTATTTTAAATTGTCATGGTATTAGATGAGAGTGTGGTGTTTGCTAACTATTCCTGTATTTTACACCTGCATTTGTAGATAGTTGATGATGTCACAATAAAAACCGAAACTTATTATTTAAAACTATTAATTCCAAGCAAAGTGATATTTTCTGAAGAAAACTAGGTCCAAATCAATAGTTGTCCTCTAGATAGGTATATGTTGTAGAAACTGGACATGAAGTTTCTGAAATAATCTTTTCTTAGAAAAAAAGTTTAAAACTTCCGGAAACTCCAGGAACCTTTGCAACATTTACCAGTTTGAAATAATGTCAGTTCTAAACTATAGTTTCATTCTAATCAACGCATTTTTCCTTATTGATCGAAATATTGCTTCACAGAAATTCTAACAATTCGCAGGAATATTTTCATCACTGTTTCCGAATAAGCCAATATTTCTCCTTCAACATTTCCACTCCAGCTTCCAGAACAAACCCCCACTCTTCCGGTGCGAAACGCACGACACGGCAAAGACGCGACACGACTATGAACTATTTAGTACAAGCTAGAGCAGGACCAGGAAGAGTTGTGCTGCAAAGAGCTAAAGGAAAACGTTGCAAGATACCGTGATAAATATAACAATTAAAGAAAAAAGCGAATTGCTAATTTGTGCTTGAAGTGATGAAGAATGTGTGTGTGAAGAGTGAAAGATAAAGAGTAAAAAAGTATAAAAGACTACAAGTACTATGATTAAAAACGAAAAAAGATGACGTAGTGCATCAATTACAACCCACCCAACATGGAGCCAGAAGGCATGGGCCGAGAGTCGCGGGCGGTGGAGGCAACGGCGGCGGCCAAGCACGCTCATTGATTTTGCGCGACGCGACGTGCGGATGTGAATTCTAAATAAAGACAGCTGCGTGACATCGGCGAGGAAATCGGCCAAGCAGATGGATGAGCCAAACAATATATTGCCGACGATTGGGCTTTGCGGTAAGAGAAAACTGATTCCATTTCTAGGTATTTAATAATACGCCAGAGATATTTAATATAATCAATGAGAAATGCAATTTAAATTACGATTATTTCAAGCTTTTCAACTCTAATTATGCAATTATAATAATAAAAAAAAAGCAATTAATATTCAGACTAATTATAAGCTAATACCTGCTTGATATGAGATTAACGGCACGCGACTAATCATGATGTGCTGGAAAAACGGCTCTCTCAAAATTTGCAGATGGTCGATTGTTTTTGGATTTTAGTTTTGATTGAATTTCGGTTGCAATTTGATATATTGTCCGATAACTTCCCTAATTATTGTTAGATCATTTAGCTGTCTTCAATAACAATTCGTGAATAGATACTGAAGAAATGTATGATAACGTAATTTGTTCATGTGACGTAGACGTTGATATGAACGCAAATTCCGGACAAATGAGCATTAGGAATGAAATGAAAGTATGAGTTGCCCAATACGACACTGGTATTCCAAGTTTCTTGACCCAATTAGTTTTTGAGATAGAATTTAGGCGAAAAATTGAAACTCGATTGTTACCCATTTGCCTGACTGCACCACCTTGAATTAGTCGACTCTGGCTGCACACGGCGAGCGATGCTTGTGTAATATCAATTACCTATCTGCACTATTAGAGATAAACCAATCACGTTTTCACACATTGCTTCAGTATCTATTTACGAGTTGTTATTGAAGACAGCTAAATGATCTATTAGTAATTGCGGAAGTTATGAGACAGTATATCAAATCGCAACCAAAATTTGGTCAAATATCAGTCGAGAACTTTGAGAAAAACGTTTTTTCAGCACATTAGCTGAAATTTGCTATATCACAGTGTTCTAACAGTTTTCTTCACTTGCGACGCGAGCGCCACTTCGGCTTGCTTCGACAGTCCGATATGTCAACCCAAACAATGGTACCAATTTCAATCGAATAAGTTTTTTATTTGTAACTAAATTTAAAAATTCATCGCAAATAAATTACACGATAATTATTGAGACTAATAAAAACTTGTTGGGAGCTCTATTTCCTGTTATCCTTCAGAAATGCGAACTACTTTATTCATCACAACCATTGTAAACATTGTAATAAATGTTGATTTTACTGATCATAGGAATTCTCAAATTTCGACATTCTTTGAGTCACTAACCCGAACACTTCCGACTAAACTTGTCTTGACCTTGTCCCAAGCAAGAATTCCGCGTTCTCCGAATGAACTTATTGCAGCAGTAAGCAACAATTTACATCAAACTCGACCATGCCATACTAATCCACCAAGGACAGTGTTTACGAGTTTAGGATTTATATTTCGATAGAATAATAAAACTGTAATACACTATAGTAACCAAGTTTATAATTCGGATTGGTTGCCGATTGTTAAATAATGGCATACCACTTTGCAAACGTGTTTTTGTTTCTTTATAATTTAGAGAATGAGATTATTCTTATTGACGTAAACATCATGAATTCGCACATTTGTAATAGATTACTTAACTGAAGTAACCGAAGATTTAGAGTATCTTTGAGTGTGGTTACGACGTGTTAATATTCATTAGGTTGATAAATATCAACACACGCATAAGACTTGTTGCTTACGGCTAATTAATGCGATTAAGTGTATTCAATAAGAAGGTTTGGGTTTTCCAACTTGTGTTTGTTTTCTTTAATGGCCAAGTGTCGTTTGTCTGATTGTATTTATATTGTTACCTTCGTATGAATATTTAATTAGGTAGTTTAATGGAATATTTTTGTTATTTTGTGAACATACGAATTAATGTAAACCTAGGGTTGGGAAGAGTGCGAAAGTGCATTAATTGTATTTGTTGTAACAATTACATCTGACTGTCATCTGTTTAAATGACAAAGAGTAATAGTCCATTACACACTGAATACACAATTTATTCATTGATGGAAAATTTTGATGGAAAAAAAGAGAACACTAAATTACTCTGTTTGAAGCAATGAAGCTTAGAAGAATCTCAAAAACTGGATAAACAAAACACAATGAATTGTTTCGGTATGATGCTAGATGAGGTTTACGATTCTTATTATACATTTGAGTTGCCTTTCTATGTATTGATTGTATGCTACATTGTATTGTTTAAATGTAAAACACTTTGTTTTCTTATATGCACAATAGCATATTCTGCTTCCACTCGAAGACATCCTAGTGTGGCCATTGTAGTTTTTAATTCTTGAACCTACTTAATAACAAAAATATTCTATCAACATTAAACTATGAAATAGCGTAGAGAATAAATAACGAGATACTCTGGCAACTTTTTGCCAATATAAATTCTATATTTTTAACAGTTTTCAAATCAGACAATCGCCACTTAGCCATTCTTGCCAGTGTCCATTTGCACAAGTGTACCAATAAAACTTTTGCTTTTATTTTTCATGTTCTTCTTCCGCTCGTGGTTCTTTATAAACCTGGCATGTTAACTTCCTTCTTCTTATCGAAAGCCTTGTGTTGACGTTCCGTCAGTCCCTTTTTTCTTGGGATGAAGATGACCAGCTGTCTCGCCATCTTTTTGGTGGTCTTCCCAGGGGCCTCTCCCTCACAAGCTTCGCTAGTCGGTCGTCGTCCATCCTGGACACGTGCTCGTTCCATTCCCGTCTTTTGTGTCGTGCCCATCTTACAACGTCAGGTACGCAGCATTTGTCCCTAATATCGGAGCTTTTTTTTTCTATCCAGCAAGGTGTATCCAGTTATAATGCGCAGGGTCAGCTACTTCCAATCTTACTAAAAATTTACTACCTTTATAGTTTAGTCTGATTGCTTCTTGATTCACTCTTGGCATACCAATTTCTGTTGCTTTACATTAACTTGCATGTGTACCAATCATATGATTAATCCAAATTTAGAATAGAAAAACGCTGACCGCTCAGGTGAGAGATTATGTACGGTGTCGGTCTGAAGCTATTTTCACTTTGGAAACAACAATAGCAATAGCAACATATTACTTCAATATCCACTATTGCGATTTACAGACCGGTATTGTTTTGGGTATGATATCAGTAGATTTCTGTAATTGTAGCACCTGTCCGTTGAAACCAAACCGATTTTAACTCTAGTCGACTATGTTCAAAATGCTAGAAAACTAAATAAAATATCTAACCTAACCTTCTCGACTTTTGTTTTACTTTACTATAGTTTCATTTGTCTTCTATTTCAATTGAAATTCTCTCATACTTGATTCCTACTTTTAATCTTTACATAATAATTTTGATCCGGATTTTTCAAATGTTTGTTCTACTGAAATTCCGAGATAATTTGCCAGCAGGCCCACGTCTTTCATTGGAAAGATTTGTTTTCAGTTTAGACACATTCATAAGAATGTCAACAATACATATTACAAGAATTCGATAGGTAATGTTTATGATTACATCGTGATATTTCGTATGCCAGCAATTTCATCAGCTAAGTAATATCATCTTGTAATTGTCCGTTTAAGAACGCATTGCATACAACGAGTTGGTAAACGTTCCTCTATTTTGTGACACTTGTAGCTAATTAGAGTCTGATGAGGGTGAAGACGCACCACAGAGGAACAAACATTTTCCTTGCAAATACCAACAAATTTAATGTTCAATAGATTAATAAAACTTTACACATTGAACATATTTTATTTAATTATTAATTAAACTTAGTTTACATCATAAACAAGGTCTTGCCACTCCTAACTATAAACATTTCTTTGCAGGTTGCAAATAAGTTGCATTCACGAGCAGCTGTAAAATGGGTAGCCTACCCAATCTCCACGAACTGGGCAAAGAACACCTGGTACAAGTAAACCACACGAAAATAGGCCCAGCCGCCAGCAACCCTTACCAGCACAGTGTGGGTCAGTCAATCTTGAGCTCCGAGGAACGCGATAAGATCCTGCACCGACGTTCGACGCATTGTAAAACAAAACGGAGTGTGCAAGATGGCAGACGGCATCATTCTAACCAAGGACACGGCGGCAATTATGATAATTTAGTGTTGGAAGTAGGTTCATAATAATCGGACATTTTTAATTAATGCTGGGTGTTTTGAGCTATTTCATCTAATAGTTAATATATAAACAATTCCAAGCGTCAATTTTAACTTGAACAGTTTCTAATTAACCTACTACGCCAAACCAATTTTATGCAGTTTATTTCTATGTCATCATATTAAAAATATATTTTCCAGCACATGGCGACATACTCTCCAATCTCCTCCCGGTCCACGCGCAACTACGCCTCCGCACGCCGTCGCGACTCGATGAACTCCTCCATTGGCGCCAACAGTGTGCGCCGCCTCATCGCAGTCGTACGCCACACCTCCAGCCGTGCAGGCCCCGCCTTCTCCCGCCCAGTCCTCATCCGCAATCTAATCCTCTTCTGCATCACTCACATCCTCATCACCGCCTCTCTCCTCCCCTTCCTTGCCCTTCAAGGAGCAGTTACCACCTGGATACAACCATCACGCCACTCTCACTTTCCCACTAACCTTGGTTCCTTGCTCTTGGCATTGATGCACATCTTTGCCGCTGGATCGTCGATACTCGGCCCAATAGTCATCCAAAAATTGGGTACAAACTGCATCTTTGTCTTCGGATACTTCACATTCTCTCTATTCTACCTAAGTCACCTGTATCCAGTGATGGGTGTGTTGTTGGTAGGATACGTTGTAATGGGTGTCTGCCTTGGGCTACTGGCTGTTGCTAGGACAACCTTCATAATGACCTTGTCCACCAAGTTGAATTATATTTTCGGCGAGGAGGATGAGGATGTCAAGGCTGGGCGGAGGATTTGTATTGTAAGACGAGTGGCGAGGAGTTTCCAGGCTGCTCAGGATGTGGGTCTTATTGTTGGCTCACTCCTTGCTGCAATCGTGATTAATTGGACTTTTGATTGCAAGTATAATCTTGCGTTATTTTTCCCTTCAACATATGCAACTTCTGAACTTCACCTAGACTTGAATATTTCCTCTCTTAGTTCCAACCTAACCGCTGGTACTTCCCTAACTTCTGTTATCTTATCAAACACTTCTCACAACTTCAACTACCCTTTCAACCAATACCTCGACGAGCTCTTTGTTCAAGATGAATTCGGAGATAGGATCTGTGGCTCTCAGGCGTGTCCTCAAGATGGAGGTGTGATTCGAAGTGGGCGGAGCGTCCTGCCTACTCTGACTATGTTGCTGTTGAATGTAGTCAACGCAGCAATGGCTTTAGTTGCAATGTGTGTAGCGCTCTTTCTGAATAAGATCAAGTTGTATGTGTATAATGATAGTGAGAAGACTATGTCTGCTCTGAGGGCAATGGGACAAGGGTTCAAGGATCCAGTGCTGAGGATATCGGCGGTGTTGGCGTTTTTTATTGGAGTGGAGCAGGCATTTATGTATACGGATTTTTCAAAGGTGAGTTGGAAGTCTCTAATAGTGGAAAGCAGTGAAGGTGGGGAACTGTTATTTAAGGTTCTATGGGTGGGGATTATATGGGAGAAGTTTGGTGGAAAGGTGTTGAATAATCCAAGTCCAATTGTTTATCGATGTAGAATAAGATAGGAAGGTGATGAAAACATGGGTTTTAGGGTTAGACCAGATGGAGAATTATGTGGAGATTATGCGTCTAATGCCGATCCAACTATTTTTTGGTACAAAGTTTGAGAGTAAATTGTGATAGAAAGGGGGTGCTAAAGCTTGAGTGCGATAGAAAAACGAGTGGAGAATGTTTTTGATAAATTTAGAAGTAATACACACGGTGGCCCCGCCTTCTAGGGCACACAGTCGGTAAGCCGTCTGAGTAGAGCAGTAACAACAAGGTGCATATTTTGGAGACACCAATTTAAATCCTGCTGGAGGTATATTCAATACAATATATACTCTCACAGAATTCAGCCCCTGCTAATAAATAACTCTCGATATCCGGCATGGTTGCAGTACGCTCCAAAAATAATAACAAAAAACCCAATAACAATAGATACAATGAGCTTAGAGTTATTAACAATTCAGATTGTTTTTGTGAAGTACATTGATGTGAAACTACCTTGAGCTTTTCTTGAAATTTACATTTCTTAATTTATAAACACCAATTTATTGAGCATTGGCTATTGACTACTACTACGACATCTACTTAATTTTATGGCTTTGGGACATTACGTACATCAGGCATTAAATTCATTGCCAAACTCAAAAGGTGTGAAGACAGGAATAAAAACCCTCAAGTATTAAAACGGATATTAGTAAGAAATTAGCCAAAGTTTGGACATTTTATATACAGTGCGTCTCTTAATATTCCAGCTTCAAATTGCACTTCCTCGATCGTTAAGAAAAAAAAAATAAACATTTTAAAGTGGCTAAATTCAAATTGAACACTCCAAAATTTCAACAAAAAAAAATAGTATCTACTGAGTGTTACACTTACTACTTAAATTTGAATTATTTTGGCTTCTAGTTCTACGTGGTTTGCACTTTGGGCTTACATCGCCTCAACTTAGTCTTTCTATCAATGGGCCTCCTCCAGTCGATTGCGGCATGCACCCTTAGCATGCTTCTGAGAACAATCCGACGATACTATGTCATCTGTAAGCATTCTACACGAGCAAATAGTCTCAGTTTTTGTTCAGCTTGAATAAAATTCGCTTCTTAATTGAAATGTAGTTGTGGGATTTGCCTTCCACGCTTGTCTACTTCTGGTCCAGCTGCTATGGAAACCAATTGGAGATGACCCAGCTCTGTTCTACGTCATCAGCGCCGCCTGGGGCGTTTGCAATGTGGTTTGGGAGATGATGAATTACAGTAAGTCTAATCTAACCTCAAGTAGACTATATTTATTGGTATTCCTTGCTTCCAGCTTTGTTGACAAGCATCTATACTGAAAACTGGGAAGCCCCTTTTGCTCACTGCTTCACCTTCCGTTTCCTGGGCACAGCGGTTGCCTTCGCCCTCCATGGCTACGTGTGCACGTGGTTGAAACTCTACCTCCTCGCAGCACTCCTACTTTGCGCCGTCATCCCGTCGGCCATCTTGGAGCGCAAACTGGAAAATATGCGACGTGTGCGCGGTGCCAGCCGATTATGACCTCGATTTAAAGTGTGGTGACCAAACTGCCTTCTCTTTCCACTGCGACGACTCAATTCCAACTTGAAAAACCCCAAAGCCACCCGAATAATGGTCAACTAGATGTTCACCATAATTCAGTGTATTGCAATGGACAATCACGTTTACTGCATGCAACCAGTTGTACTCCAAACAAACATATCCAAATGCATTCGCGACAATGTTTTGCATTTGTTCAAAGAGAAACAAGGTTTAAAGTGTTGAATGTTGATGAGGACAACAAAAGATGTTTATATAGTGATAAATGTTTCGCTAAACCATGTTACTACATTAATAATAAGCAAATATTGTGAATATTTAAAACAGAAGTGAAAAACGTAGATGAACATTAGAAGATATTAATGCCCACTGTAATTATTGTGATTTACTGTAATATACGTACTTTTACAAATGTGCTGATGAAGTAAGATAGTCAACACTGCGTTATTGACTTCATAAAAAGACCGCCGGTTGCCGGTTGCCGGTTGCCGGTTGATGACATTATATTAAGCAACAACCGGTAATTTAGTGTATTTCGAGAAATGTTAGAAAACATTAAATGCATTTCAGTTGTTTTCGTAGTATTATTTACCTAGTGTTTGTAGAATTTGTATTTTTATCACTCTGTATTGTATCTAAAATAATAAGAAGTTGCCTACGTTAAAACACCATAATGAATATAATGATTTCAAACTTTATTCCTTTAATGGAATTCACTCACTTCAGTACAATGCAAATTAATAATTACAACAACAAATTGAAATCTTTAATTAAAACCATACATTGTAGAACATAAATTAGGTATAAATAAATAATAAATATTTGTCTGATGTGTATGTTTCTCTTTATCTGCCAATGACATTCAGTTGTTAACGGTCCTGGATCAGTGAAGCTCTGCAGGATTTGCACAGTATCGGGATGTTAACAACTAATAATGTTATTAGTGCAGATAGGTATTATGTGCGCGGATCTGGTGTTCCTGCAGCTCCACCGCTTGTCATACAACGATTTTGTGTAAAGAAAAGTTTGAAACCTCGGGCTGTGTTGACATTATTGGTTCGTACTGGGATAATTATAGGACCACCGCTTGTATCTGGAATAAGAAACGTAAGTTCTCAATGCTCTAAGACATAGTAATTTGTTATGAACAAAGTTAATCTTAAGTTCGCATGTGTTCGTTTATGTCAAATACGGAACAATTCCGAAACAAATGCCTACCGGTCATAAACCAGCATACATTTTGTGAGTTGTTAATAAATTAAGTTTGTACCTGTAATAGGAGCGTTTGCTGAGAAATTATCAGTCACAGATCCATCATTCAGACGATCTCCACATAATCGAATACCATTCACAACGATGTAGTCATCAGGACAGTTGATAACCCCAGCACCAGCTTGTCCAGGAGGAACCGTGAGCGTACCATCTTGAGAATCGGTTAGAAACATTTTTACATATTAATTTTTCTTATAAACACATCAAACAAGTCATTCTACGCACCGTCATCAAAATTCCTTAACTCAAACGGATACACTGCACCATTGGGTGCAATATTCGTGTAAGTAATGGAGCAGTACCCAGGTTCTCGACGAATGCAAATAGCATAATTCAGATTATTCTAAAAGAATGACAGTTTTAAAGACTTAAACATAAAACAAGGCAATATACGGATGCATACAAAATATCCAGGTGTACTCCGACTAAAAGTTACTGCCTGGTCATAATTAAAACTTTGGATCATTCCAGTTACACCTGTGTATGACTGTAAACAGTTCATCAGGCCACTACAACCATCGGTATACTGACAAATCCGCAATTTATATCGTTTACGATTGACCATGTTGGCCAACACTGCCAACTGGAGTGGACCAATGAGATTGGTAACATCCACAAGGACTACAACCAAAGGTAATCTACATAGTCACCTTCCTCTACCAACAACTAATAAAATATTTTTGAATGTATTTATTACATCTCACCATGTTGTCCTGTATTGTATCCACAAATAGCGGGCACTCCTGGTGTCACTCCTGACCCTGTAATTAGCAACTGCTCATTGACGCAAACCCCGTTCATTGGACCAGCCAACTCCAAGTCAATGAAATCAATCCGCATCTGACGGACATTGCTGGATGCTTTATACACGCGGAATACACAAGATAGAGCGTTTGCTGTTGTCGACTGCTGTCGGCTTTCAACAGCCATGTATTGCACTAGAGGAAATCTTGGATCAGGTGTAAGTGAAGGTGAGGATGTAGATGTCCCAGGTGGGACTATCCCACCCTCGGGGAAGTAATTCGGATATCCCGGAGATTCAAAGTAGGTGCAGTTGTTCGATCCCACACCGCCGCAACTTCCCCTAACTGCAAACCTCATGAATATTACCTGCAGGTAGGTGGAAATATTTGTATTACTTACAAACGCAACAGACACCATGACCTTCCGCACACATCCCCATAGCAATACCATTTCTCTCCGCACACTCGGAAGCTAGATAACAGGTCCCTTCATATTGACTCGCAGCCGAATTTGCCTGACATCTTGAGTTTGCAAACTGGATGACAGTAAACAAGCTGAGAAATTTATTAGCGATACTTTTCGTCTTATTCTTGAGGCTTTCTAGGGGGGTACCAATGTCATGTCCAAGGATAAACTTTTGCTCGCCTTCGTCTAGTTTGACAGCGGTTTGTGCTTCAGTTTTCATATCACCCAACCAATTCAAAGTCTTATCACTCTCAGTTGATTGCTTCCTAATCTTCCTATTGGCGGCTCGTGTCCCATTCCGCATTTTAATTAAGTACTTTCTAATTAGATTCGTCACCTTTAATTTCCCACCTTGGGAATTGGCTACCTCAGCAGTCAGCTTCTTAATATGATGTCGATTGACATTCTTCTTATTTTGATCCAGATCATGTCCTGTTGTTGGTTTAGGTATCTTTTTGACATTCCCCTTTCTTTTCCTATTTCTGTCAAGGGTGGTAGAAATTATCTCTCCGAAATCGCTCTCTAACAGATCATTCTGATGATTATTCATACTAAATTCCATATGGTCAGTCAACAAGGTCTTATTACGTCTGTTATTCCCATTGGTAGAATACGGAGTGAGAAATGAAGGTTTCGTACTGACGACTTGCATCAACTGGGACAAGTCTAGGTGATTTCCTGCATAATTAGGATTAGTGACATGGTTGATACTGGCTTGAACTTGTAAATCACCACTTGAATCCCCGTAATGAGAGAAGTCTTGAGGGGATGTTTCAAAAGTACCATATTCTGACTCCAGGATATCGGTGTTTACTGGATCAAATTCGTCTCCATTTTGATAGGCGTTCCAGGAGTTAAGAGACGACGAAGAGTAGGGGTTATAATGGTAGGAATTATAGGTATCTTTATGTTGTAAATTGTAAGAGTTGAAATAATCAACGGGGTTTGGAGAGTTAAAACGATTGTTTGTTCTCGTTTGTTTTTTGTCTTCTGTTTCGAGCTCAATAGGAGTTGATGCTTGGGCTACTAAGAGTTTAGGAAGTATAGGGTTGGGTTTATTTGATGGAGTGGATGGGGATGTTAAAAAAGACGGAGATGGTGTTAATAATGGTGGGTTATTACTTGTCTGCCTTGTTTTCGTAAGGAAATCTGATGAATAATCCGGTGGTTTGTTGGAATCTTGAAGTTGTCTGTTTTCTATGATTTTGCTGTAATCCTGGAGCACTTTCTCTGTATTAGGGTAGTTTGTAAAGATGTCAATAACATGGTTTGTAGCAGATCCGAAAGGGATTAACACAATTACAAGCTCTATCAGCTTTAAAGAACAATATGCCATTTTTGTCTATAGTTTAAATGTTGTCTTAGTATAATTTCGGGCAATTCTGTTTCCAGATAATTGTTTGATTTTCACTTTAGTTTAATCACATTGTTCCGTGACATATTCAACTTGTCACAATGCAATGTATTACTAAACTGTCTCTTTCTCAACAGTACGTCTTCTTGGTCAAGTTTGGAAGAAAAAAGTGGTGGTTGGAAGTGACATAAACAGAGCGTGATTCATGTCTCTGCAACCTGCGCATAGCATGTCGATATCTTCCTTCACAATTGGAATCTAAACGTTTTCTCTTGCTGCATGCTCGTGTCTTCTTCAGCTCGAATATGAAATTGATAATGAACGCGCGGCGCATCCGACATGTCATGATCCAGTTAACGCGCACTTGCGCACATTTCTACTTCCACACTCGAGGAACTTGCGCAAAATAGCTTAAACATCACAGTAATTCCATCGAAACACTAATTTTCTGTATTGGTGTGATGTTTAGGACGTGTTAGAATGTAGGAGAGTTGTTTCTTCAAGCAGATAATTTCAATAAATGGTGATAATTGGTGCGCAAACATTGTTTCCGCACAATTTGCTTAAATAATCAAAGTTTTGTCTCTTTTTGTGTTAAAATTAAAGATCTTTTTTTGGATAAGAAATTGGTAAATCTTTCCAAACGAAGCAGAAGTAAAAACAAAGTGAAAGAAGTGTAACTTTTTTCGATTAATGTTTTTGAACTATGCGTAAATCACGAGGACAACTGACTGACAACTGATTAATTGTTATAGTTAAATAATGGCAATGGTTTTATCGGACCTCTAATATTTTCTTTGTTGTACCTGTGTTAGTGTTGCTTATTATTATTTGCGTGCATGTAATACAAATGGTGGAATTAAATTCCAAGTGCTTACAAATTGCTTTCAATATGAACGTAACTGAACTAAAATTGTAATGGAATTGATCTTGGAGCATGAAACGAGGAACTGTTCTTCAATTGGTATCATTTTTTGAGGGAAAACGGTAAAAAAAAACAGTACAGTACTATTCGGTTTATTAATATCTGATTTATTCTTCTTATGGTATAGCTGAATTAAAATGTTGCATGTGTTTCTTAACATTTTGCATAGGAGGGAGGTATGAATGTAATTGATGATTTTGGTGACTTTATCACGAATTTAAGTTTCGCTTTTTACTTACCCCCCGCGTTGTTATTTTCAAATTTTATCGCTGAACTTCATTCATGTAATTTCTATTGGATTTATTTCCAAGTGACATAACTTCATTTGTTATAAGCAAGGTCAGATAGTTATCAAAATGATAAAAAGTAACGGTAGCTTTTTATTTCCAGATTGAGCTTCCATTCTCAGACCCAATAATCTTCTTCTGATATGCATCAGTCTTTATATTTCTGTTTAATTATGTAGATGAAACATAACTATAACATTTATTTAGTATTGATTTGTAAAACGTTTTCGGCTTGCTGCCTTCTTCTTCCTTTGATCTCTAATTCTATGACATAGTTGCTTCATGCTTCATAAATAATGTTTATTAAACACTTCGTGACTACACTCAGCGATACCTTGTATCTTTTTAAATTCTCTGAAGAATTACTTTAATTCCAGGCTTGTATCATCAAACTTGTCTTAAATTTTTTAATTGGGAAATGCAGACAGAAAATTCTAATTTTTTTCTAATTGGCATAAAATTTCTTAAAATATTGGTATTTATATCAAAAGGGTGACAGCAGAGGATAAAAACATAGATTAATTTTAATCGTAAGCAGTGTCCATTAAACTTATATTAATAATAAAATTTTCAATTCAATCGATTACATTTGAAATTCTAAGCAATTTTCAAGTGCATGATCTTGAAACATTTGAATACAATTTCAAACAATTCGTAGAACGTCTTTTTTTAATTCCATTCTCACGTTTCCACTAACAGAAGCATAATCATCGGATAATTCGATACAACATATTGCTGTTGCAACAATTTTACTTGACACATTTAATCCGTGAATTGTGAACAATTTATTATCGCATTAATTCCTCTTTTCACTTCTCGTTATTTTTTCAAATCAATAGATTTTTATACTTTAATTGTTTACCAATTAGCTGATGTTATTAATCGTACGACGAACAACATAAAGCATTCTTTATTCTTGACGTTTTCCCAAAAATAATTTTTCAAATCTTCAATGCATGTAAATTTTTTGAAAAAGCCGCGCACCTTAAACTTAAAAATTCACTGTAATTTTGACTTTGGTGATAACTATGATTTAGCCGATGTTTTCGTTAACTCAAGCAGCACAAGCGAGAATTAAAAATTTTAATCCAAAAAACAATGTTGTCTACTTGAGACGCTGGCGCCACTTACGGCTACATATCGCCGCAATTGAACCATTTGCAAGGGGATAAAGAAACTACGCGATAACTATTGAAATACATTTGAATATAGTCCTTTTTTAATGCAAACTAGCAATATATTACAATGCTTATTTGAAATTCCACTGCTTGTAAGTCTTCCATTGAATGAAATTGTTGGGAATATATTTCAATGCCTTGTATAAATAATTAAAATATTCAAGAAATACTCGAAAGGTTTTTACGCGTCCCTCGAATAACCACGAACGACGACGTACTTCTTATCAGTCTGGTTGAAAAGTAGTACTGCATAATAGAGATAATAACACCGAAAACATAAAAACACGTTTAGTATTTCCTGTCTCCTCAAACACGAGGAGAGAAGAAAATGACATACACGTGTGGATTGCTGAGCATTGCGCGCGCCTAACTAATATCCAATTAATGGCAATATTCTAAATACTACAATACAGGAAATCTTACGGCATTCGGGAAAGTGCACACATTGCAGTGATTTACAGGTCAGTATAGTTCGAATAGTTCATTCGCACTATCAATATACACATTACAATCAATTACAACCTTAATTAACATATTTACGTTAATTCCATAAATATGGAAATACTGGAAATTTGACGCAAGTCCCGTGAATTAGACTGAACCGGTCCTGTCAAAATACGATTTGATTGCATAGAAATCTTATAAAATCAGCTGAGATAGAATGGCTTCATTTGCCTGTTTTGTATGAAAATTCTCAACCTATTCGGCCGCATCTCATTCAGAATCATTAAGTATCTCTGCTTAATCTTTTCTGCGCCAATATACAACAAAGTAACAAGTCACGTTTTGTTCGCAGACGCTGCGTTATTGGATCGTCCGGCATCAGCAGGCCAAGCAGGAGCCACTCACATCACTGCAACCGACCAGCTGATCGCGCATTCTTCGCATGCCGTGCGGTGTGCAAGTGCAGCAATGCGAGCGGCAGCGCGTAGTAGAAGATTCTGCATGGAATTCGCGTCAGAAACGCTTTCATTGTGGATTATCTCTGCTAGCAGTCATCAACCATCTTAAAAATCATGGATTTTCGATGAATATCATTAATCATTTGGGAGATGGATACTCATTTAAAGTAAGGTGCATGCAGAATTCATTAATTGTGGATAGATGCCTTATCATTTATAGGTATATTTATTTATGAAGATTTTATAGATTATGACATTGCATATAGCTTAAACTAATAAGGTTTTGATTGATTTTAGTTGGCTTCTATTTGGAGGAAAGTAAAAACAGCTGAAGAAAGGATGCTTGAGTGTTGTCGATGTAGTTCTGAAGTTGTTTGAAATATTGGGCCAACTGAAGCTGTTAAAACTGTTGCATTCACTGGGAATTAAGGTACTTGATCATATTCATAACCTAATTAGGAAAATTATCCAAATCTACTCTTGGACGTTTATATGAGCCCGCATCAAATGTGTATGCTCGGTAGTCTACCTTTCTAATGGTTTTCCATGTAATACAGACTGATGTAGCATTCCAGTTTTCCTTTTCGTTAAGGGAATATACTTTTCAATTTCCAGCTCGGCTGTTGTAGAGACGATATCATTAACATAATTGATTACACTAAAACTTGCTTGGTCACTTCGCGCCTGACATTAATGGATTAATTTCATTGTCCATTGTCTGAAATTTAAATTCAAATCATATTGATTAAACTCGCGTTTAATGCGAGTGGCTTAATGATGATGCATTAACATGCGGATGTGTAAGCGAAAGGTGAATACGATGTGGTCGTTGCGTGCGTGTTTTGTTTTAATTCGCTCTGAGATGTGTTTGTGAGTGACGAGGCTACATGCGGCAGAAAACTGGAAGTTGTCAACAAGTTGCAAGACTTAACATAGCCCTAGAGTTAGGGATTTCCATTAGAAGAAGAGACAAATTGCTACTACGCTGCAGTAAGAAAATCTCTGTACATATAGAAGAGTATTTCAAACCAGAGACAAGCAAATTAACTTAATTTCCGGGCCTCATTGACACAGACTATCTATAATTGATGTATCTGTTCGAGCAATTTGTTCTTATTGACCTTGATCTTCTCCTTTGCATAACGTTCTATTGTTATTATTTTTATTGCTAACTTGCAGTGGCTAAACGACACTGGTCGCCGTTTGTCTGCGTCGGATTGGCGGAGAAATAACCACGCGATGCGCCGGCAGAGCGTACGCCGAGACAGAACTTGCACGCTAATGCTCGTCTTAGCTGACATAAAATCATTGATACATTCATGCACGTGTTGTTGCACGATGCTGACACGCGATTATCACGGAAAGCTCTAGCGTAATATAATAATTGCATCGTTGTTAATTGGGTGGCATACTTGTCACACTTACGATTCAAATGTAACCAAAATAGTGGCTCATAACCTAAAACTAGAACTATTTCTGACACTTACAACGTGAAGTTAATTAAGCAGTATTCACTGGGTGCATCAAAGCCAGTAGTTTATGGATTGCTACGAGTAATTTGTTGCAACTGATTACAATTTGCATGCTCCATGGGTGTACAATTCGTGATTATCAAATGTGATCGTCCCTGGTTGCGATACAGATTCTGCTGTTATCATACGGTGAATATTTTTAGCGTTGTCGGGTTGTGAGGTTGAGGCGTTGTTGAACAAGTTGAGGTTGCAGCGCATTATTATCGAATATAATCCAGGCGTGCGTGCGTGATGGTTTCCAGTCGCACGGACGGCGTCAGACCGTTCGTACTCTATCTAACGACACCTTGATCAACATCTTAATCAAGCCCAGGTGTTAATTACACATGTGGTGTTTTTGCAGGCACGTGTGATTTATGTTGGAGGTGCTCGCTGCGTGTGCACTCTGTGTCTTCTTGCGCCGAATCTTCATCTGGTGGTTCCAGACGGTCACCGATAAAAATCAAGGAGAACACGAGGCGGAACAGCAGGATACAGGAGGCGCAAATACAAAAGTGGCAACAACACACAACGAAACCAAGTCGGCGGAAATTACCCGGTGTAAGTGGAGTGGATTGCTTTGTTTTGTGGGTTGCGGACTTTTGTAGGGCATAAATCAGGTTATATTCCAATTGCGATATTTAGCTGGATGGTAGATGAGTCGTGTATTCGGTAAGATTTGCATACCATTGCCGTTGGAAAACGCATTGTCCTTGACCTTACTCGTTACTCACCCGATTTCACGTCTCGGAAACGGAGGAGATTGCAGTCGTTACAACCTTAAATGCTAATCGGCGTGGTGTGACTGCGAATGTAATCAATTGCGTTCAGTCAGATGCGGCCGGCTTATAAATATTAAAGTCAGCTGGTTATTACGATTCCATAGTATAATTCTACTAATTGCGCCGTAACTAACAAATTAGCATCACTTAGATCAAGAAAAGCAGATAGCTTTGCACATTTAGATGCTAGTTTCAAGGAAGTCAATCTCTTTTAAATTATGCTTTAAAAATATTTACTTTAGTTCAGTGATTCTCAACTGGAAGAATCAAAATCAAATGGCAGCTTAATAAGGGTTTTGTTTCTTTCTTTCGTTTCTTGTGAAACGGTGATACACAATCTAAAGTTTGGGAAACCAATTTTAATTTCTGGTTGCTTAATTTCAATTTTCTTTCGGGTGCCAGGATTATGTTGATTTAACTTTCGCTTGCAACTTCATTGCGTTGTTAATTTTTAATTCCTAAATCCAAACTACCGTTGGTCTCTTAGGAATTAGTTCTTTTTCGTTTGCTTTGAATGAGTTGAGTACAATGTTTGGTCTTTTAGAATTCTGTTGTTTTCTGAATTTATTATGCATTTAATTTATAAACATTAAAATTAGTTTCTAAATTTCCAAATGTATGCTACAATAATTATTGAGTTTAGTCGTGCTTTCATTACATCTATTTGAGACAAGGTCTTATTTTCGGTCGTATTTGATAATTTTCATCCACGGTTGTAGTTCAGTAATTTCTGTAACTCTCCTTCATTAAAGTCAGCGTGAAATTAGCAGTACGAGCCTGAAGTATATAATAGTATTTCTCAAGTGGATATTAACTATTTGTTCGGTCACAATCCGCTGGTTGCAGGAGGTTTTTTCAGGCGAGGACTATTCCCTCTGAAGGTTACTTTATTCTCCAAATAAGTGAAATTTCTGGTTTTTTTTTTATTATTATTTTATTCAAATAGCCCCAAAAGCGCTAGAATTTAGGAGGAATCTCATAAATTAATTCTTACGTGGATTGTTTTTATTCTTTTCAAATTTCTATTAGTTCTTGCTTGATTATATTAAGCTACTGTTTCTCTATTATTGATAATTTCTCTCTCGTGGTTGGTGCATCATTTCTGAGTTATTAACCTCTCTCTCTCACATGTTTTTAGGACTGTCCTCCGGCTTATTAAAGCACACGAACATGTCAAGCACATCAAAAATCGGTAACTGTTTTGCAAAATGCTTCATATTTTAATATGACGTACATGTTTAACCTGTTTTTGAGTTTTTTACGAGATGGCTTCTTGTAAATTTACTTTGTTCTTATACTTGATTTCTATATTTTATACTTAAATGCATTGATTGAGATATCTGTAATTTTTAGCATCGCAGACGTCGGAGCAAACGAGCTTTGTGCTTATCGAAAACAACGAACTATCCGAAACCATCGAAAAACAATCAGCAACCGAAATGACATCGCCTCCAGTACAATGGACGTTAGGAGACGAACAACACCGGGAGGAATCCGAGGATATCTTCCCACACAATGGCATCGAAGAAAACCCACCACCTGCTGCCTCTTCCGATGGAAAAGGGTTGAATTGGGATCAACAGCAGGAGTTAGATAGAAGACGACGTACCTTAAAGTAAGACCTTTATTCTAGTTTATCTATCCTCAAAGCAAACAGTAGAGGTGAATTTAGCCAAACTAGGCAATCCAAACAATATACAATAGTAGAATTTCACGAAATGAAATTTAAAGCAATTATTTACTACAATGAAAATGCAAATGATTAAATTACCCATTTTGGATTTGGCACAATTGTTTGGGTTGGCACTTCTGACCTCGGCTGCTGAAGAAAACCGAACGGAATGCAACGGCATGTAGCCGTAAGTGGCGCTGGTAGACAACATTGTGTATTGTGGCGGAACTTTTAGTTCGTGCTTGTGCCGCTTGCGTTTAGCAAAACATCGGCTAATTTCGTTATTACCAAACTCAGAAAACAGTTAGTTGGTTTTTAGTTACAAGAATCGTGGCTTTAAAAAAAAAAAACTTGCACTTAATAAAATTAAACACGAGCAAAGCCAAACAAATCTTAAAGTAAGCAACGACACTGATAATATGAATATTTTGTGTGCTGATAAAGTTGATACACTCATATTATGGTTCCTGATCAGCGATAACAACCATCGCGTGATGCACGCATGCTGGATTGATAACGCCAGCTGGTTTTATATAAGCCAGGCATGACCTAAGTAACTGTCGTTGTTTTGGTCGCAATCAGCCGTCAGCATAATCGCCTAATTGAGAATGTCTCATTCTCTGCGCTGCTCAACTATCAACTATATACAGCTACGGGCCACCCAAACCGGTATAAAAGATATCCGCTCATCTTTCTCGCATCTGTCGGGCGTGTTCGTATTCTTTAAGGCGGTAAAGTTACCGCAACAACCAGCGGAATGTCAGTTGACTTAAGGCCAGATGAGCGGACTCAGTGTCATCAAAACAACGGGCTTTTTCGGATTACTTGTGACACTCGGACGCTGGATAACGCGGACACATTTACCATGGACGGTATGCACAAATCCAGGAAGGAACAGATTGCAAGGACAAAAACTGGAATTAGGTAAATTTTCGTTGCAAAAATATCGAAATAATCCTTACAATTGCAAGGTTGCATTTAGATTCTACTAGTAAGTTTATTGTATACTTACTTAGATAAATGATTAAAGCATTCTACAACGGAAATTAATGGCAGAATGACTTATTTTTCTCGATTCGCTTATGCTTGCCGCGGAATTGATTAGTGTCTATTTGTCAGCGGAACAATAATCATCACTTAGTTTTTCCGCTGCGTAAATTATTCTATACATTGAAATTGTCGCTTAGTCTGTAACGCTCTGTATCGTGTTATAGTTTAAATCAGGTGTTACTTCGGTTGTCTACCTCGTCTACCAAGCTGGACTTGTCTATAATGCGCATTTGGTTTCCAGTTTCGCCAAGGTGTCAAGTGTAATACGTCTAACCTTGAATCATTGCATGCTTCTAGTCAGGCATATAACAATTAAATGCCAGGGTTCGGTGGCAGCGTGCCAACTGTGTTAATAGTTGCCAATCGGCACTCATTTGTTACTGGTGAGGATCTGGGGCTGAGTGTTTGACTTTCACCATTTTATAATTCGGAGTGCAATTGAGACGTATAACAATCGTGTTTGTTTGGAAATTATCACGGTCTCTACATTAGGTTGTTGGATGATATGATCTTGTTGGTGAAGCTGTAATTGATCTGTGCCTCAATCAGATAACGGCGTAAAAAGTGTCAGAATTTGTACGGAATTCCGCTGGATATTTTGCACATGCGTAAATTGTGTCATGTGAGAAGGAAACCGATTGGATTGTTGGAAAAACAGCGTGAGTTTGGTGTGATCATACGATCGTTGTCATAGCAACGCAAACAAATTCGACACTAGTTACTTATCGGAAACAAATCTGAATAAGAATTTGTACCAGTTTAGTAATTAGTAGTGCCCAATAAATTAATTAAATAGATATTGTATTCCATCGGTTAATTAGTATTAACGTGCCGTTATGGCCATTAAAAGCTCAGCAGTTGTTCATCACCACATAATATGTCGTCGACTGCCATTAACTCAATGAGTCTTGCCTGCATCGGCACGTAAGTCGACTTTCACCTTTGCACATCAGCGGCAAAAGCAGCAGAACTCCACTTGCAGGCAAAAGGTGTGCATTTTCTGCGTGCTCATCGCCGACGTCGCACGCGGAGCACAAATACTTGTTGAAAGTGCGCTGCGATAATCGAAGTTGACCGACCTAGGTTTGTTTCGTTTACTGCGTTATTACTTCGTGCACCTCTGCACAATGTCGAAGCCACTTAATCGGCGCAATAGCAAACGCTTTGTGATCGGCGACGAGGAACTAGTGAGTCCGGAGGCGGCTGTGATCGACTGTGAGAATATTAATATCACCGTCACCGAGGTGGCCGAGGCGGTGGATGTTGCCAGCGCGATCGTACGCCAGGATCATCTGAATGCGAATAAAACTGATAATGGGGGATTATCCTGGATGATTGAGCAGGGCAGGTTACTTACACCTGGTGTTTCACTCACGTAAGAATATGCGAATGTATTTTGATTTGTAAGGATAATAGAGGATAAAACATCAGATGTTTTGGAACCCTATAAAGCTTGAGATGTAAAAAAATAAATTCAGAGTATCGTTGAGTGCGATTACGAAATGTTTAATATTCATTTTGTTGATAAAATTTCACTATAACACTGTTATTCACAAATAAAAGTGTATAGTGAAATTTTATCAAGAAAAAAAACGATTTTATTAGTATTTTATGGAGTGTATTGTTATTGCAAGCAACTGTAATTCAATCGTTTGCTTGTTTTAGGCCAAGTATGTCGCAAGGCACTGTGATGATGCAAAATCGGCTGCAAGAAAAGGATTTCACAGTCGCGACGCCTGAGGAGTTTGTGCGTCGCTTCGGTGGTACAAAAGTCATTAACAAGGTCAGTGTAAGCAAAAAACACACATTAATCACTTACATTGCTGGTTGATTGAGTTATTATTTGCTCGTAATACTAAAATGTGTCGAAATTTATCATTAACCTGAGAATTTTCACAGTAGACTGCTAATATTTTCTTGGAATTAACTTGTCATTTTTAGCCAATAATCTTCTAACAACCAATGCCTTGATTTGTCTATTTCTAAATTTGTTTCAATTGCATTCCGATAATTTCTAGGTTCTTATCGCGAATAATGGCATTGCCGCAGTAAAATGCATGCGTTCCGTGCGTCGTTGGTCCTACGAAATGTTCAAAAACGAACGCGCCGTGCGTTTCGTTGTAATGGTCACACCTGAGGATCTGAAAGCCAATGCCGAATACATCAAAATGGCTGATCACTATGTCCCAGTGCCTGGTGGTACCAATAACAACAACTATGCTAACGTAGAGCTCATCATCGACATTGCTGTGAGATGCCAAGTTCAGGCAGTATGGGCCGGCTGGGGTCATGCTTCTGAAAACTCTAAACTTCCCGAGTTGTTGCAGAAAAACAACATTGCTTTTATTGGTCCTCCAGAAAAAGCTATGTGGGCCCTGGGAGACAAAATCGCCTCTTCTATTGTTGCACAAACTGCGGATATTCCTACACTGCCTTGGAGTGGCTCTGAGTTGAAAGCCCAGTACACTGGGAAAAAGATTAAGATTTCCTCCGATTTGTTTGCACAAGGTTGTCTGCATTCTGCAGAACAAGGTGTTGCTGCAGCGCAGAAGATTGGATTTCCTGTGATGATCAAGGCTTCGGAAGGTGGCGGGGGTAAAGGAATCAGGAAGGTTGATAATGCGGATGATTTTCCAGCGGCGTTCAGACAGGTAATTTGTTGTAAAATTATTGCTTTCTTATCTTTGTTCGTGGAAATTGATATTTTCTTTTTGTAAAGGTACAAGCTGAGGTTCCTGGATCACCAATCTTTGTAATGAAGCTAGCAAAATGTGCTCGCCATCTTGAGGTACAACTCCTCGCTGATCAATACGGCAATGCAATCTCTATCTTTGGTCGAGACTGCTCCATCCAAAGAAGGCACCAGAAGATCATCGAAGAAGCACCTGCCGTGATTGCAAAGTCTTCTGTGTTTGAGGATATGGAGAAAGCTGCGGTTAGACTGGCGAAAATGGTGGGCTATGTGTCAGCTGGTACTGTAGAGTATTTATATGATACTTCCGGGCATTATTACTTTCTGGAGTTGAATCCACGTCTCCAGGTGGAGCATCCGTGCACGGAAATGGTGTCGGATGTTAATTTACCGGCTGCCCAACTTCAGGTATGTTCTAAAATAGAATAATATGTATGAGAATATATATGAGTGATTTCTTTATGTTTATCTAGATTGCAATGGGTCTATCTCTTCATAATATAAAAGACATCCGCCTTTTGTACGGGGAATCACCTTGGGGTTCCTCCCTGATTGACTTTGATCAACCCCGTCATAAACCCCAACCCTGGGGGCATGTAATCGCCGCGCGTATCACCTCTGAAAATCCCGATGAAGGCTTCAAACCTAGTTCGGGAACAGTCCAAGAATTGAACTTCAGGTCATCGAAGAACGTCTGGGGGTACTTTTCAGTAGCAGCTAGTGGTGGGTTGCATGAGTTTGCGGATTCGCAATTCGGGCATTGTTTCTCCTGGGGAGAGAACAGAGAACAAGCGAGGGAGAATTTAGTGATAGCTTTGAAAGAGTTGTCTATCCGAGGTGACTTCCGGACCACTGTGGAGTATCTCATTACCTTACTTGAAACTAAAAGTTTTCAAGGGAACAGCATTGATACAGCATGGTTAGATATTCTGATTTCAGAGCGCATGCAATCAGAGAAACCTGATGTGATGCTCGGTGTCATCTGTGGTGCTCTACACATCGCAGATAAGACCATCTCTACTGCCTTTCATGATTTCCAAACCTCATTGGAAAGGGGCCAGATTCAAGGGTCTAATACCCTGAATAACACAGTGGATATTGAGTTGATCAATGACGGTTTTAAGTATAAGGTCCAAGCAACTAAATCAGGTCCTAATACGTACTTCATAGTGATGAATGGGTCCTTCAAAGAAATAGAACTCCATCGTTTGAGTGACGGCGGTATTCTTTTGTCGGTCGATGGCGCATCGTTTACTACCTACATGAAAGAAGAAGTGGACAGGTACAGAATAGTCATTGGTAACCAAACCTGTATCTTTGAAAAGGAGAATGATCCAACGTTGTTGAGGTCTCCATCAGCTGGTAAACTCATCGGATTCTTGGTTGAAGACGGTGGACACATTGAACGTGGACAGGCATACGCCGAGATTGAAGTGATGAAGATGGTCATGACTGTCACCGCTGCTGAAGCTGGTTGTGTGTCGTATGTGAAGAGAGCTGGAGCTGTCTTGGATGCAGGCGCAATCATTGCAACTTTAGAATTGGATGACCCATCATTGATCACCAAGGCTTTATTGTATACAAGTCCATTTCCTGATTTAGATGTCTCACATCCATTGGCTTCAGAGAAGTTGAACCATATTCACAACTCTTACAGGATTATCTTGGAGAATACTTTGGCTGGATATTGTCTTCCTGATCCTTACAATGCGAAGAGGTTAAGGGAAGTGATTGAGAAGTTCATGGCGACCTTAAGGGACTCTTCTTTGCCTTTGTTGGAATTACAAGAGGTAATTGCTAGTATCTCCGGAAGAATTCCAGCTGCAGTCGAGAAGAAGATCAGGAAGCTGATGTCCCTGTATGAACGGAATATTACTAGTGTTTTGGCTCAGTTCCCAAGTCAACAAATCGCCAGCGTCATTGATAGTCATGCTGCATCGATGCAGAAACGTACAGAACGTGATAACTTCTTCCTGGCAACTGAAGCTATCGTCCAACTAGTTCAACGGTATCGTAATGGTATCCGGGGACGGATGAAGGCTGCTGTACATGACCTTCTTCGCCAGTACTACAATGTAGAGTCGCAATTCCAACATGGGCATTATGATAAATGTGTCTCTGCGCTTCGGGACAAACACAAGGATGATATGACGCAGGTATCTGCAACCATCTTCTCACATTCGCAGGTAGCCAAAAAGAATCTCTTGGTTACAATGTTGATTGACCATCTGTGGTCCAATGAACCTGGGCTCACTGATGAATTGGCAGCTACTCTCAATGAGTTGACTTCCTTGAATAGAAGTGAACACTCTAGGGTTGCCTTAAGAGCAAGGCAGGTGCTGATTGCCGCTCATCAACCAGCGTATGAACTGAGGCATAATCAGATGGAGAGTATCTTCTTGAGCGCTGTGGATATGTATGGGCATGAGTTCCATCCGGAGAATCTGCAGAAGTTGATTGTGTCCGAGACTTCTATCTTTGATATTCTGCATGATTTCTTCTATCATACGAATAGGGCTGTTTGTAATGCAGCCTTGGAGGTGTATGTCAGAAGGGCATATACTAGTTATGATATTACTTGTTTGCAGCATGAGGAGTTAAGTGCTGAGGTATCCTTAGTTCACTTTCAGGTTAGTTTCAGTTGTCAAGTTCCAGGACGATATTTGACCGTAATATTGCTTGTTTTCCAGTTCCTGTTACCTTCATCGCATCCAAACCGGCTGATTAAACTTGATTCCATCAAGGAAGACGGTGAAACTGTGAAGATCTTTGACTCCTTCCAGCGAACAGGTTGCATGGCTGCATTCGAGTCCTTCCAGCAATTTGAATCCTACGCTGATGAGATCTTTGACCTCATTGAAGACTTCTCTAGCCCTGCTACAATTAGCGCTAAGGATCTTAACATATTGGAGAGTGGTGGTGATTCCAGGACCAACTCCACCAGCATTAACGTAAGCCTCTCCATTGAGGGTCAACGCTCTAGTCAGGAAGATCACAAACTCCAGGAACCTATTCACATTCTTCATGTGGGAGTTAAGGACAAGGGTGATGCAGATGACTCCACAATGTCCCAAATCTTTGGTAACTTCTGTGCTAGACATAAATCTGAACTGGAAGCACGTAGTATCCGTCGGATTACCTTCGCTGCATTGAAACATAAACAGTTCCCCAAGTTCTTCACGTACAGAGCAAGAGATGCTTACAAGGAAGATAGGATTTACAGGCATCTTGAACCAGCATGCGCATTTCAATTGGACTTGAACAGGATGAGGACCTATAATCTAGAAGCATTACCTACTTCCAACCAAAAGATGCATTTGTATCTTGGGAAGGCTAAAGTTGCACCAGGTCATGAGGTAACTGACTACAGATTCTTTATTAGGTCCATTATTCGCCATTCGGATTTGATCACGAAGGAAGCTTCATTTGAGTACCTCCAGAATGAAGGTGAGAGGGTATTATTGGAAGCCATGGATGAATTGGAAGTTGCTTTCTCACACCCACAATCAAGACGGACTGATTGCAACCATATCTTCTTGAACTTTATTCCTACTGTTATCATGGATCCTAGTAAAATAGAGGAAGCGGTCACATCGATGGTGATGAGGTATGGTCCAAGGTTGTGGAAACTTAGGGTGTTGCAAGCTGAGCTTAAGATGACCATTCGATCAACTCCAAATGCTCCAACTACAAACGTCCGCCTTTGTATTGCTAATGACAGTGGGTATTACCTGGACATTAACATGTATACTGAGTTGGTCAACCCAGATACGGGTATTATTCGGTTTGAGGCTTATGGGCAGAAACAAGGACCTCTACATGGTTTACCACTCTCCACTCCATACCTAGCCAAGGATTACCTTCAGCAGAAGAGGTTCCTCGCCCAACAAACAGGTACCACTTATGTGTATGACTATCCGGATATGTTCAGACAAATGGCGGATCTTCTCTGGAAGCAGTATAGCCAGGAACGGATGAATGAAGTTGTGGTCATTCCAGAAAAAGTAATGGATTGTATTGAACTTGTTTTGGACCCTGGGAGTGAAGCCAGATTGGTGGAACAGAAGAGGGTACCTGGTGAGAATAATGTGGGTATGGTTGCGTGGAGGATTACCCTATACACTCCTGAATATCCCTATGGAAGAGATATCATTGTGATCTCGAATGATATTACGTATTTTATTGGGTCTTTCGGACCTAGAGAGGATAAGGTCTTTGCGTTGGCTAGTGAAGTGGCTAGGCAGTTGAGAATACCAAGGGTAGGTCATAACTCCCACAACCCCTATTCTCAACAATACTAATGTGTCCTTGGTCTTGCTCTAGATTTATATCGCAGTGAACAGCGGAGCTCGCATTGGTCTCGCTGAAGAAGTTAAGGCTCTGTACAAAATAGCGTGGGAGGATTCCAATAGCCCAGATCATGGTTTCCGTTACCTCTACCTCACTCCTGAAGATTACGCTAAGGTATCGTCTCTCAACAGTGTCCGCGCTGTCCTGATTGAAGACGAAGGCGAATCCCGGTATAAACTCACAGATATCATCGGTAAGGATGACGGGCTCGGAGTTGAGAACCTTCAGTACGCTGGTATGATTGCTGGTGAGACCTCAAGGGCCTATGATGAAGTGGTCACCATCTCAATGGTCTCCTGTCGCGCAATTGGTATCGGAGCGTATTTGGTGCGTCTGGGTCAACGTGTTATCCAAATTGAGAACTCTCACATCATCCTTACTGGATACTCGGCTTTGAACAAACTTCTGGGACGTGAGGTCTACGCATCTAATAATCAACTTGGTGGTATCCAGATCATGTATAACAATGGTGTGTCACATAAAACTGATGCTAGGGACTTGGATGGTATCTATACCATCCTGAAGTGGTTATCCTACATTCCTAGAGATAAAATGTCGATGGTGCCCATCATTGCACCAATTGATCCTATCAACAGAGAGGTTGGTTACATGCCTACCAAAGCACCGTATGATCCTAGATGGATGCTTGCCGGCAGGTTTAATCCCAATAACTTATCAGAATGGGAGAGTGGATTCTTTGATAAGGATTCGTGGTCTGAGATCATGCAACCTTGGGCGCAGACTGTGGTAGCTGGTAGAGCTAGACTTGGAGGTATTCCAGTGGGTGTTATTGCTGTGGAGACGAGGACTGTTGAGTTGAACCTTCCTGCGGATCCTGCGAATCTTGATTCAGAGGCGAAGACTGTAAGTCAAGCGGGTCAGGTATGGTTCCCAGACTCTGCCTACAAAACAGCACAAGCCATCCAGGACTTCAGCAGAGAGGATCTTCCATTGGTGGTTTTCGCCAACTGGAGAGGGTTCTCAGGTGGTATGAAGGATATGTATGAACAGATTATAAAGTTTGGTGCTTACATTGTTGATGGTTTGAGGAAGTACACGAAACCTATTATTATCTACATTCCGCCTAATGGTGAGCTACGTGGTGGTGCCTGGGCTGTCGTAGACCCCTCCATCAACAGCAGGTATATGGAGATGTACGCTGATCCTGAGAGTCGAGGAGGCGTTCTTGAACCAGAGGGTATTGTCGAAATCAAATACAGAAAGAAGGACCTGCTGAAAACAATGCATCGGGTTGATGCTAAATTGATCCAGTTGGATGATAAGTTAAGAGTGATGACTGTTAGTGCTCAGGCTGGTGTAGATATCCTCGAGAGGAGAGGGAGCATCACCCAGCAGCCCGAGAGGAAAAAGACTGCGGATATTATGGAGGTGGAGAAGGAGATTGCTGAAAGGGAGAAGTATCTTTTGCCGATCTATCATCAAGTTGCAGTGCATTTTGCTGATTTGCATGATACACCTGAAAGAATGCATGAGAAGGGAACGATTATGGTAAATTCATTAGCCCCACCTTAATTTATTTGAAATGAATAATATGTTTTTGGTTTGATTTCTTAAAGGATGTGGTTCCTTGGAGGAAATCAAGATCAATTCTATACTGGCGCCTGCGTCGTTTACTCCTGCAGGACTGTGTCACCAGACAATTGTTGGAATCAAACCTCACCTTGGGAATTGGTCAGAGCGAAGCTATGCTGCAACGGTGGTTCGTTGAGGATAAGGGTGCTGCGGAGGGGTATAAATGGGAACATAACGAAACAGTGGTTGATTGGTTAGAAGAACAGCTAAGAGCCGATAATACCACATCAATTGTAGCAAGGAATATTCATGCAGTCAAAAAGGATGCTCTAATTCAAAGGATTAAGAATAATTTAGAGGTTAGTTCCCTTTATTTATTCATTCATTCAGAAAAATGGTACCTAATATTTGTTGTTTTTAGGATTGCCCTGATGTAGCCCTTGACGCTGTTGTTGAAATTCTCCAGAAACTAAACGACAACCAGAAGGCGGAAGTTATACGCACGTTATCCTTGGTCCAACCTGAAGCAGAGTCCTAGATAATTTTATATTCCGATGCGATGATACTGCCAAATCATTCCTATTTGCAATGCAAGTGCCTGGTTTTACTCCTTTTGTATCCTTTAAGACTTTGGAATGGCGGCCGTTTTGTTATTTGTTATATGCCGCCATTGCCGGTGTGCATCGTGTGTCAACCAAAGCTAGCACATTGATCTTTTAATGATATGTTTTAGGTATTAAACTAAAACATTTTAGCATAATTGTACAAACCATGTAAGTTAAGTTAGGTATTTGGGGCGAATTGCTTTTTAATTGCAAAGGAAGGAATTGTGATTGGTGTGGGATGAATGGTACAAAATTACATATTGCGCTCTGTGGAATATGAAAACATTCCGTGGCGACATGAACAGTTGAATGAATAATATAAACGTGATTGTAAATATTTAAGTGATGGTTAATTTTAAAGATTATGTTCCAAAAACCAGTCAAACTGCTTGCGGTAACATATTAGTGCTTGTGTGTACTAGATGGCAGTGTAAATAATTCTTGAGTATGAATTATGGGCAAAGAGGGGATAAAGGGCATCTATAGGCTTGCCGGGATTGCATTTTAACAATTCAAAATTGTTCAATTTATCCGGAAAGGGGGCGTCGTTTGTGTGCACCCTCATATTTGGTAAATCATAACATCATGGTCTTGGGCTATCTGTTGTTTAGTTAGCGTAGCGTAATTTAGAAAGCCCAGTCGCGGTACTAAACGATAATAGCACTTATTTTAAACAGCTTTGTTACATTGTTTAAACAATTAAGATATATGATACATAAGAATGCGCGTTCAGCCTAGTTATATTTGCGGCACGGACCGGCTTTAGCTTACAAATATAACGAAGGGGCTTGCTCACAACGTAAGCAAACGGACTTGCTGACTGCTCGGGCTATCTGCCAACGGCAAATATGTAGCGTTGATGGGCACCTCGACTAAACTGGTCGTACTGGGGCGCTCCCCCTTGGATTGCAGGCAATTCCCAAGGCTCCAGTCTAGGACAGGAAGTCTTCACGAGGTTTGAAGATTTTATGCGATTACGAGTGCGTGGGCGCAGTAACACACACAGATCGCATTAAGTAGATACACGAGCGTTCAGGACTTCGTGAATCACAATGCAGCATGGTTCGGGAACGGTGGGGCGACAGGACTTGGCTATCGTCGTCTGGGTTGAGTCCCGTGGAGAATAAAGACTTGAAGATGACTTCGGTTTCACTTCATGCTTTCGCGACTCAATCGGACATAGTAACTGACTGTAAGACTAAGAATGTTTTTCTTTATATAGTCAGAAAATGCGCATCCAAATGGAGATAAGATAATCTTAACATGGGACATGCAACATGAAGAGCAAGGACTTCTATTCCTGAACACAAAACTTCAAATGCATAACTACCTTCCAAACTATTGACTGAAATTTCTACCTTCATAGGTTACGCAATTTAGTACAGAGTGTTTGAGGAAAGTGCAAAACTTTCATTAATTACCTACTTTAATACATTTTAAAAGTCGCTTTGCAATTGTTTGGGAATTTTACTGGTTTGTATACCATTGGCAATAACCAATTAATTCTGCCACAATTAGTGTACTCGCATTTTGTAAACAGTTCAGCAATTGCTTTAACCCCCAAACATTTTGCAATTATTTAAACAACCGAGATTGGCATAGAAGTACTTTGTTGAACATTCAATTAGCAAAAAACATGTCCCATTTGCTAACCACCTACTAATGCATTAACATTCAGGTATCATCATTAACCATTTTAAAATCAGACAATTAGCACTTAGTCATCCAAATCTATAAAGGCACGTTCATGAGCACACCCAGTCGCACTTCTATAGAATTCTTAAAGCCCTACGACTAATCACATAATCTGCAAAATACCCATTCTTAACAACCGACCACCCCCACCCAACTTTTCCAATCCAGGTGTCATAAAAACAAACAGAATACGGAATAAATCTCATACTGAAAAAGACAATAAGCCTACTTTATAAGCCTTTATACAGTAAGCACTTCGTAACTACACTCAACAATACTCTAAATATTTAAAAAGTGTTAAGTTTTATCCACTTCATAACCACACTCAACGATGCTCTAAAAACAAGCTGTATAATCCGCCACGAAGCAAACCTAGCATGTTGGATGAAAACAGCATGTTCTCAAAAAACAATGACAAATTTCGTAATGAAGCTTATCCTGGCAAGAGTTATAATTTTATATAAATTTATTACGCCTCCTAAAATATATTTTGATACCACCAGTAGAAAAATGCTGCAATATTTTCCAATTTTAAACATGGTGGAAGTTGTAGACCAGGAAATACTATTCAAATCATTCTTGCAACTAATATGTTCTACACTTAACTAATGTTAATTAGTGTTACGTGAAATTTTCATATTATTAATAAGCGTTAATAAAATAACACTGCGTAGGTATAAACCTCATACTTAAGTGAACTACAATTTGCAATCAGTATCACGATCAGTATAGTTATTTACACTGTTTCACGACAAAATGTACCGCCCTGTTATCTTTGCAAAGTCGAGGTACCCACATCGCAAACATTTCGCAACCTTCGTCATACCTTGAAGGTGCACGTAACGGAATTCCAGGCAAGTTGTAGCGTTGCAAGCGGCCGCGAACCGGCATCATCAGTTGTTGTCAAACGACGGAGCAATTCGCCTGCGACGTCGCCGCCCACCACGAAGTAGCCGCAGACAAAAAAACAACAAACTCACGTCCATTACATCTCCAACAGCGATAAGTGATAGCGCTCGCGACAGTCCAATCATCTGCAATAATGGAGACACGTAAGTAGAAATCAAGCACAGCGAAAATTCTAAATCGGGCGATGCACAAACGCGACCAGCTAAAGAGTTGAAAACGAGAAAACGCACAATCATGTCCTGGTTGCGCTTTTCACGTGGTATCACTTCCCTGCGAATGATGAGCAGCACTTCGCTGGGGCAGCGCAAGGTGCCTCCTACGTGTAAGTCCCCACATAGAGCTGTCATTTTTATTGGGTTGTTTCATGTTCGTAATTGTTGTAACAACGATTTGTCTTCTTTCATGTGATTTATGATGGTTTGTGAAATGATTGGTGTGTAACAGTTACACCTGTTAAAGCTCTCGATAAGGACGTCATCGCCAAGCTGCGTACATCATTCCTAGCTGATAAGAAGAATATCTTTGCCCAGAATGTCTGCTCAAGGGTGGATCCATTCGATGTGTGCCTTAGTAGGAAGTCACTGGAGGAGACCATACATGTCTTCAATCATAAGGTAAAGAAACAACCTGCTATAGCTATACTGTCGATAGTTTATCATCTAGTCTTACTAAGTTTTTATGGTGTAGGTTGATGAAGTGAAACCAACAACAAACCAAAAGAGCAGTGGACGTTGTTGGATCTTCGCAGTGCTCAACACAATGCGCGTGCCTTTCATGAAGAAGCTCACAATTGAAGAGTTTGAGTTCAGCCAGGGTTACCTCTTCTTCTGGGATAAGGTAGAGAGGAGTAACTTCTTCCTGAATAATGTTGCTGAGGTGGTCAAGAGAGGTGAAGCTGTGGATGGTAGGCTTATGTCATTCTTACTCAATGATCCTGCAAATGATGGAGGACAATGGGATATGTTGGTTAATCTGATTACAAAGTATGGTGTCATGCCAAAGAAGAACTTCCCAGAGACTTTTAGTTGTGAGCAGAGTTTAAGATTGAATTCGATTTTAAAAAGTAAAGTAAGTAAGCCAACTCAATTTATTAAGTGTCTTTATTTATTGTTGTACTCTTCATTAGCACAGGGAATATGCTAAACAAATCAGGGACATGATTTCAAGTGGTGCAAGTGACGCTGATGTAAAAATGTTGATCGAGGAACAAATGACGAACATCTTCCGAGTGATTGGTATTTGTTTAGGTGTGCCAAGTGAGCGCTTCACGTGGCAGTACTACGATAAGAACAAGGCATATCATTCAATAGGACCCATCACGCCCAAGGAGTTCTACGAGACGCATGTGAAACCTATTTTCAATATCGAGGATAAAGTGAGGCATCGATTATAACAAACAATATTTATGTTTGATCTGAATCATGTTATTAGGTATGTCTTGTAAGTGATCCACGTCCAACCAATCCCTTCGGCAATGTCTATACTGTGGATTGCCTTGGTAACATGGTCGGTGGAAGGCGTTGTATTTACAACAATCAACCCTCTGACCTCCTCTTGGAGTTAACAGCGAAAAGCATCAAAGATGGCGAACCAGTCTGGTTTGGTTGTGAGGTATCTAAGAGGTTTGCCGGGAAATTGGGCATCTTGGATTTGGATATCCATGATTTCAACCTGGTGTTCAATCTGGATGTTCAGAAGACGATGACCAAGGCTGATCGATTGATGTATGGGGATAGCTCGATGTCACACGCGATGGTTTTCACTGCAGTGCAGACGAATGTAATGTTTTGCTTGAAAATTCTATTTCAAATACTGAGATATGAATTTGTTTAGTCAGTTGTGTAATTTATAGGCCCAAGGAGAAGTGACCAAACTGCGTGTTGAGAACTCATGGGGTGAAGACAGAGGCGAAAAGGGTTATATCGTCATGTCCGTGCCATGGTTCCACGAATTTGTGTTCGAGGTAGTAGTGGATAAGAAGTATGTGCCTGCTAGTGTCATGGAGGTCTTCAAACAGAAGCCAGTTGTGCTCCCTGCATGGGATCCGATGGGAACTCTCGCTTAAATCCTAGCTTTACCTTTAAAATCAGACTACCCACTTTTAAGAATCAGCGCATAAAGCAAGGTTTTCTGCCATTTAATAAAACTTAAGGATACCCTGCAATTGTGAACTGAGTGGCAATCCGGTATTAAACCGATTAGGACAAGTGATTTCAAACAATTTCTTAAAATAGCGAAAGTATCTAAAATTTATACATTGATTTAACTCTGGACTTATGAGCTCAGATGTGTTACTAGAAAATGCCATATATTATGAAATTATCAAGAACTAATCAACAATGATTTATTATCACAAGCACACGTTTTTATGAACTGGTATGAATTATGTGCAAACCACTTCCGGGTGGTTTTCCTCCATTTTCATCACTTTTCCCATTTTGTTTCCACCATTAAGTGTTTTATCCAATGCCCATTCATACTTTAGCTTTGACCAGATACCTTTACACATTTTGATCAACCTATGGTCTATGATAGACTCCCCAATGGCATAGCTATATTCATTGAGGATTAATTGCTTGGAAAGTTTGAATTCCTTGCGTTGTATCAAACTCAGCGCGAAATACAATCGGCAACGCGACGCAATGTGTGGATCACCTAATCTTAGTGCCAGCTGGAATTGATGTGCTGAGATTTTAGCTGCAGTCTCTGCACAGTCAGTGAAATAATCCCCAAGTGCTGAGAATGCTCCACCGAGTGTTGACAGCCATGAGAGGGTGTGATCTAATTCAGCACGTTCTCTTGCGAGATAACAACATTTCTCATTCCTTGTACAAAGAATACATTATTGGTAAGAACAGACATTGATAGACTACTTTTGTTAATAATTCTTACCAGTTATAATCAATTGTATCAACACAATGTGACAGTGGCTTCAAATGTATGTGAAGTCTATTAATTCCACTTCTAATCAAGAGATAATTAACAATAATGTTCCGGCATAGTAGGCACTCATCCAGCGCTCGTATTAGGCAATATAGAGTAACACCAGTGAGTCTCAATCTGTAAAAACTCACAAGTTTTGAACGAGTTTTCCTTATGTCAGAACGTTGCAAATGTTCAACTGCTTTTGAACTCAATGCAAGTCTATCATAAATCAAATCACCAGCGTAGATCTTTACATAGATTCGTTCTCTATTCATGTTGACTGTAATATAGTGCTAGCAGACTCATTGTTTATACAATTCACGTCATTTCTTCTAAGGTTATGCAGTGATTTTCCGTAGACCCCCCATTTGTGTGACGTCATTCGAACATCTGTTTCGGGGGGAATGTATTCGACGTGCCCGTGGCGAGATGCTAAGCACGAGCAGCGTAGAATGTTTTCGTTGTTATCACCGTGATCGGACTGAGGACGGCCGCATATCGCTCTGGAAACTTCCACAACGTTCATTATTGAGTAATTCGGGCTACTCGCAAGCATGGCCAACTTGAAGCTTATCAAAACCATAAATTTACCGACAATTAAGTGAGTTTGAAGCGTTTGTCTTGTCTTTGTTTTGTTTACTTTGGGATGGCTTGTAATTATTCCATTGTGATGTTTACAGCCGTTGTATTTCTACGACGCAAACAAGACAAGAATGGTTGTCGAAGTTGATGGTACGCAAGATTGAGCCTACAAAGGAATCGCACAGTCGCATGTTAAGTGATAAAGAGTTGGTATACTCACTGCAGACACATAACTTTAAGCCCGAATGTAGGCGTAAATACTTAGCAAATGTGTGAGTATTTTGCACCATGAAAATTTATTCATTTGCTTTGTTCTTTAATTGCTACCTGTTTGTTTTCTAGAAAGAAACAAGTTCAATTATTTAGGTCAATAAATGGAGTTAGAGAAGATGTAGATCTTGTTGGATCATGGACTGTTAACGTCGGTGATCAGGATCAAGCCCTTCATTTATGGCAATTTCGCGGAGGCTTCAAAACCATCGACGAGACAACACAGGTGCTCGCCAATAACGCGGACTATATTAAGCTTCAAGAAGAACAGTCACAATTGATGCGTTCCAGGCATCTGCAGTATTTGCTGGCTTTCAGCTATTGGCCCAGCATTGAAATGAAAGATGCCAAGAACATTTATGAGATCAGGTCTTATGCTCTCAAGCCAGGCACTATGATTGAATGGGGTAACAACTGGGCAAGGGCAATCAAAGTTAGGCAGAATAATCAGGAACCTTTTGCTGGTTTCTTCAGCCAAATTGGGAGGCTTTATAATGTGCATCACATTTGGTGTAAGTAGAACAGGGGAAAACATTATGTGTTGGTTGCTTACTTTTGTTTCAATTGTTTTTTTTTTTTTTTGCTTAATTTAATGCACTAGGTTACAAGGATCTGAATACCAGGAAGGAAACTAGGGAAAGCGCATGGAGACACCCAGGCTGGGATGAGTGTGTGGCCTATACCGTGCCATTGATTAGGGAGATGCATTGTCGTATTTTGATACCGACTGAATTTTCACCTACTCAGTAGAAGTAGGACTACTTCTTATATATGAATGCAAGCTGAATGGAGTTGTATATGAGAGTTATACTGATGTTAACACGAGTAATAAGAAATCGTCAAACAGGTTATTTATCAAAGCACACAGTACATAACTAAAGAACGTATAAAATTTCACTATGAACTTTGTAACATTTTCTCGTTGGCTTCATCTGTATCCTCTGTGCTTTTACTCTTTCCTCTAAAGTACTCCTCAATTTCAGCCAGCGTCTTTCCCTTTGTTTCCGGCAAAAAGAAATAAATCCAAATGCTCCCCAGCGCACAGAATGCTCCATAGAACGTAAACGTCCCGAATCCTCCTATGCTAGCGATCAGGGACGGATATATCTTCACCACAATGAAGTTGAACACGTAGCCGACACAAGTAATCACTCCAGTTATGGTCCCTTTAATCTCTGCGGGGAAACACTCGGCTGCCATCGCAAACGGCATTGTGATAAAGCCCAATGTACTTGTAAAGAAGTACACCAATATACAAGCGAAGGGTAACCAAGTGACACCCTCCCATTGTTGCTGGAGGTAAACAGCAAGAAGGCACATGCAGATCGTCATGCCAAGTCCAGAGGTTAATGAGATTGGACGGCGACCATAGTTCCGACTGACGAACGAGACGAGCACAGCTGCAATTAGGCGAATGAATGCAATAAGAACGATTGCTAAGTACGAGTCGACCTGGACGTTGGCTTCACGCACAATGTCAATTGCGTAGAAGACGACGACGAAGATACCCGAGAATTGTTGGAAGAAGAAGAAGGTTTGGATCAGGATGTAGGGTTTGTAGCAAGTGGGACGCTTGAATGGTTCCAGGAACTTTTTGATGTTCTGGCAGGTGGATAGAGATGCAGATGGATTCTTAAGGTTGACTTTATTGGCTTCACGACGTTGAATCAAGTCCTGGATATCGTTATAGATCTCAGGTGTGTATTCGGTGTAGCCGTAGATTGTCTGCATGTTTTTGCTGGCGTCGTCGACACGATTTTTCGTTATCAGCCATTGAGGCGTTTCGGGGAGGAGGAAGGTGACTAAGACCATGGATATGCACGGAAAGACCGCTGTTAGAATAGCTACAGTCGCACAATTATCCTGAAAATCACAAATCATGAATTAGCTCCACTCCTTGAGACTGTCGGAAATAAGATTTGCTGTCTTACGGGAAAGATTGCGCCGAATACATATACGGTCAAGACACCAATCGCGAAGAAGACCCCGTTGGCTGTTGTGAATACGGCTCGGAGTCTTGATGTTGACACCTCGGACATGTAGACTACTGGAGGCATGCTGGCGAATCCAGTACTGAAGCCAGTGAGCAGTCGTCCTACCAGTAAAGTGGCATAACGCGCGTCCTTAAGGTCCATTGCGACGGCGATGATTATCCAGCCGATGAAGGTGATGAGGTTGACCATCAGGAGGACGGATTTACGGCCAAGGCGGTCGGATATGGGGCCGGAGATGAGGCATCCGATTGGCGTTGCGATTGAAGCAATGGAAGCTGAGGAGTTTATTGATTTGTGTTAAAATTAGTTGGAGGGAATTCAATGGGATATTATGGCATATTACCGAACCAGGATGCTTCACTCATTGTTAAAGGGGCGGCTTTGTCTGCAAGCAAGGCTGGGATTGCGACTGCGGAGAATCCGATGCTCATTGATGGTGCCAATGAAGCAGAGTACGCTACAAGCGCTAATGTCACCTGGAAAGCAATCAGTTGGTTTTTGTATTAGCGAAGTTATCTGTATCGCTTGTTTGGAGTGATATTGTTGGTACATGGTATCAGAGAAGAGGTGCTCACTATCAGGATGTAAATAATAATTTGGGATGGTGTATTAAGTATGGCGCCTGCTTCTTACCTAGGGGACTTGGAAAAGGATCTAAAATCTACTAGGGTGGCAGTTATCCGCAGGATTGGAAAATCCGTAATAACTATAACACTTACTTTTAGTCACTTGGTAGAACACCGCGATATAGGCAACATGTCGAAAACGTTCTATCAAGTGAATAAAAGTAAGTGCTATAGTGAAATTTTATCAACATAATGAATCTTAAACACTTCGTGAGTGTGCACTCAACAATGCACTAAATAATATATTTGTTGCAATGTACTAGTCGAATTGTTTTTTTTTTGCGGCCGATCTTAAGCATTGTTTATTTGGTCCAAGCTTGTTTTGGAGTTTAACAACATAATTTTATATTCGACAATGGTCCAGAGACTCAGCGTTCTTGGTATGAGCATGATAGCGCGCTGAACGTGAGTCAGTTTTTAACATTCCAAAGTGGACTTTCTAATATCACTTTCTTGCTTCATCTTCGTTTCATTCTTCTCGTAATATTTTCATAATCCTACCTTAATTTTAATTCACGCGTCAATATTTTCCTTTGTTTCATATTGCTTGATGTAACTTGTGTAATTACTATGTTCCTATTATTAATGTCAATTTCTACCTACAACACATGCGTCATTCTCAATGACACTGTGGCTTTATAATATACTGCATGCAATATAATGAAATTTCCTTCAAATTTCTTCATATGAGACACGTGAAACGCGCACTATTCGTAAATACACATAATATAATGAGGTAATATAGATATGACACACCAAGACCTGGTTATTGTTGGATCACAATAACTCTAAGTCAGACTGGAGTATAATAGATAGGAAAGTTTAAACAGAGCTAAACAATGAAAAGAATCTTATCGGATTTGTTGATTAGACTAAGCCAGAAATAGAATTCAAGTCGAATTTAGTAGGGTGAAACGACGAAAACTGCAACTTACGAAAGTGTGTTACATTCACGTTTTAGTAATTATTTAAAACTTGAATAACTTTTGACTAGTTGGAGATTATAACGGTGTTTTTTTGTCAAGTTACATATCTTAAATATGTGAGCTATAGCAAAACATATAGACATTTTAATAACATGTCTAAAAGTTAAGAATTTCTACAGCTATTTGAAACTACGTCATTCGTTAGTAACAATGGAAAAGTCGTTAACTTACCTGCTTCCATGTTGATCTCTTCTGATTGCGTTCGCTGATAACGCCAACCGATTGAAATGGAACCGTCTTCTCATTCATCTTAATATCCTTCTTGTCTTTCAACAATCGACAACCTTCACACAA
Organism: Diploeciton nevermanni; assembly: GCA_027575565.1. Taxonomy (NCBI): domain Eukaryota; kingdom Metazoa; phylum Arthropoda; class Insecta; order Coleoptera; family Staphylinidae; genus Diploeciton; species Diploeciton nevermanni. Next base: position 46,499 of record JAODIE010020898.1, read on the forward strand.
AATGTCCACGCTCTTCTGCACTAGCTGATTGCTTCTGCTTGTACTGGGTGAGTTACAGCCAGACTCTTTGATCTCGCAGATCTCGTGCTTCATTTGTTTTCTTACTTAGTTCGCGTGCGCGTTTGCAATGAACGTCTTACACGCAACAAACATTGCGTTGTTACTGTCGCAAAAATATTGTTTGCTTCACTAATGAATGATTCACTCCGTTTATTGCATGGAAAGCATCGAATGTGGTGAGTGATATCTGAGTTTTGCTTCATCTGAATTCACTTTGCTGAAGCATCTAAGTACAAGCCAGTAACGGCGTTGTTACTTTTCATCCTATCGAGAATGTAGAAATTGTTTTAGATTTCCACTTGTTTTGCTTAATGCGTGTTGTGAAACAAGACTTGTGTTCTCTGTCGTAAGCAATCACTTTGTGCAATATCACGACCGCTCAACGCGAATGTTAATGTCGATGTAATCGACATCTGCTGCGCAACGAATACGCGTCGCGTGTAATAATAATTAAAAGTCGTCTATCATTCGATCTCCCCACATCTCTACAAATGCGCTGATAAAGCTTGGGAATTTATGTGCGTTTACTCAACAACGCTTGCTTATTGATGTTAATTATACAAACAATTTAAATTGATATTGTACACATTTTAATTGATTTATTTAGAGTGTTGTTGCAATTTATTTGCTTCTTTTTTTTGCTTGATTGACGCTTTATCGATTTACACGACTTTTCAATTTGCAATCTATGAATGCGGAATAATCGCACGCAATCGGTCGGCAACCACCATCCTCTCGATAAGAACAGTTGATGCCTGGCGAAGTTGTTGATAACAAGTGATAACCTTTGTCACATTTGCAGTACCGTTATGTGGAGTATCTTAAAATGCACTTTAAGTGCTTTTCTCCAATGGAGTGTTTTACTATTCTTAGTTTTCGTCAATTGAAATCTATGGACATTTAAATATTAGTGATGTGAGTGTAGGCAACTTATTATACGTAGTTGGCAAACGCCTTCTATTTAATGTTGCATTTGATTGTTTAAACAATTAGGAAATGGGTTTTTAATTTTTGTATTTTTTTAAAACTCGTAAATAATTAGAATTTGCGTGAAAACTAATTACGCCAAAGTTTATTAGTCAATATCAATAACACAGATATCTCAATGGTTTAAATAATTACAAAACGTATGTCCTAACTATTTAAACAATTGGAAGAACTATTACTTTCTGCTATAAAAAACTTTATGGATAGGAATTAATTTAGTTATTTAATATGAAGATAAAACTTAATTACAACATTCACTAAATATTCATTTGTAGAATGTTGTAGAAGTGTTGTTGTCAAGTTTTAAATAAGTTTTTAACTGGATGTAATACCAAGACTGCAAGTTAGGTTAAAAAGTATTCGGCATTGAGAAGATTTATTACATTTATTACATAATTACAATGCAACTCCTTGACGGCAAAATGATGTGTTCTCTCTCAATTGTTTACCCAATGCAGGGTCAGTTACACCTGAGTGAGGCAGAGTGCAAGCTGTGCATAGTACATTGTGCTAGAATAGCGCATTACGTGAATTAAACAAGAATAATCATATTCTTTTGAGCTCAACAGAATCCTGTCTGTTGACTGTTGACAGTCGCAAAAATGAGTAAAAATCGAGTTTCAACTTTTCGACTAAAAAAATTCTATCTCCAAAACTAAATACGTCGAGAAAATTGGAATACCAGTGTCGTATTGAGCAACTCATACTTAATCTAGTGAACATACTTTTATGTCATTCCAAATGTATATTTGTTTGGAATATGCGTTCAAATCAGCGTCTGCACTTTTTCACCAATTCTCACTTTGAGTACTTATAACTTTGAAACTATTAATAATAAACAAATCAAGTTTTCACACATTTCTTTGGTATTTATTTACGAATTGTTATTGAAAACAGCTAAATGATCTAACAATAATTACGAAAGTTATGGGACAATATATCAAATCGCAACCAAAATTCGGCCAAACACTAAAATCAAAATTAAAAAAACGATAGGGGATTGGAAAATTTTGAAATAAGCGTTTTCTTAGAAAATTTTGATTGATCGAATGCAGTTAATGCCAACTTAATCGGAAATTTGCTGTTCCACAGTGTAGTACTAGGAAAATGCGCACAAATTTCTTCGCGTGTGTTTTATGACTTTTCTCTGCGTTCAAGGATGATTTCTTCAATACAAGTGCACCGTTCATGTTTTGGATTAACCAATATGATTGACAGGCAGGAAATAATGAGCGTGGGATTATAAAGGTCATTACTTAAATCGTTGTTGTTGCTTTACAAGTCACCGCTTGACTTGTATAGAATGCTATGCTTTGTACGCGTGTAATCACCCGTTACACATTCATGAGATTCGTATTATTTGATTCGTAATGAAATGTTCTTTCAATTGATGCGTAATAATGTTTATGCATCGGCCGCATTAAAGCAAGTCATTGATTTTCTTCCATCTTTAACGGGTAAAACAAAATAGTTGAATATGTTTGCAAAATTAAAAGGTGCTTATAACGTTCTTTACGAAGAGTAGATGGTTCAGACAAGACGCGAATATCTAGAATGAGATGTGGATCCGAGGAGAAGGATCGGAAGAGTTGGATGGAGAGTGAATATGGAAGGGGGTAAGGAGATGAAGAAAAGTATGAATGCAGAAGGGTAATACGCACTAAAAAGGAAATGTAATGAAGCAGGGGTCGGCAACCTATTAAATAACAAGAAAATACGCAGGTCACACATTGAATTTGAAATGTTATCAAAAGTCACCATCCGTAAATAGCTTGTTATGTTCAGCAATTAATATCGATATATCTATGTAAGGATGTTTTGAGCAATGCAGAAGTTTGTTTGGTTTTAGTGTCCTTCAGTAGCATTGACGATTTATAAAACTAATATGCCCGTCACGTGAATATAATATTCTTCGATGAACATAACCCTGAACTCATGTGCTCCATGATGCAACGTGAGAAATAAGTCGACAAAACAGATGCAAAAGCAAAGAAAACAATATTTTCGAATTTCTCTCGTACATTTTTGTCAGCAGTCACAACATGCTCACGTTTTAAGTTTGTTGTTTTTTTCTTGAATTAGGTTAGTGCTTTGGTGTGATGCACAAAACATGTGACAACTAATTAAACATAGAATAAAAGCAACTCTTGAGCAATCGAGTGACATGAAGCAATTAATTCTGACGCAATTAGTTTGGGCACAAACTGCACTTTTCAAGCTTGTTTTGAGGAAAGTGCGAAAATGTCAGAAGTGACAACTTCACAAACCAAAATAGCATGCAATAAAAAAGCTAACATTTCATTCAATTACAACAATTTAACTATATCACAGATTTGATTTGTCGATTGCAACACAACTAATTGCACTCGAGTTAGAAAGACAAATCAGTGTTATTTAGTTTATTTTAAGATCAATCAATAGTAATAACATGCGTCTCACCAATTGAACTCTTCAATTCAATAGAATTGCATGGTAAAGTATGTTTGGCAATCATTTTATTTTCTTCAATTCCCAAAGCTAAAACATATATTAGAGAGTGTATTTCATTAACAACAGGTTGTTACTAATGTCATGAACAATCATTGTGACTATTGGGATACACTGGTAAGATATATTTGCATATGAAGACATATTACAGATGCATCCAGAAGTTCTCAAACACTAAGGGTAACTAGCATTGAAAGAAAATTGTTGCTGATTGAGAGAATACGTCAACCGTTTGCGGTCTTCCACGAAATGTGAGCAACGGTTTTACTTTTACGGGCGTTATGCAAGACCCTATATATAAATAAGTCCAACTATGCCTTTATTCTTTAATGTTTAGAGAATTGTTGTATCACAATTGTTGTAGCACAAGCCATTGACAGGCCGATTTAGTTTTGAATAAGCTAACCGCGTCTCCCACATAAGCACAAATGAAGAACAGGACATCTGAAGCAACAATAATCATGCTTAAAACATTGCGACTAATTAGATACATCACAACTATATTTGCTCATAACTAGTTGTACTAACTATTTACAAATATTATGTGACTTTATTAATCTTTATCTAATCTTTTTCTACCCGAATAGCGAGTATAGGCTGGTGTTCATCAATCACCCACGTGCGACTGAATTGCAAAACGTGTTGCAACAATAATAACAATAATGTAGCTGCAATATCACATTATCTATCGGCAATATCTATTTTGACGAAAATATTGTATTGACTCTACAGAATTGTTTATAAATGTGATAATTAACTGAAGTATGCATTTTGTAACAAAGCCGTTTTCCGAAAGGCTTATCAACTATCGCGACTTTGCTAAAGTCGTTATCATTGGCTTAGCACGCATTGGGGTAGGCCGGGACAGAAGTTACACTGTGGAACAGCAAATTCCGGTTAAGATGGCAATAATGCCATCTTGCATGCATTCGATCAATCACAATTTTCTAAAAAACGGGTTTTTAAAATTATCAATTCGACGATGGGTTTTTTTTTTAATTTCGTTTTTAGTGTTTTGTCGAATTTTGGTTGCAATTTAATATATTGTCCCATAACTTTCGTAATTATTGTTAGATCATTTAGTTGTTTTCAATAACAATTTGTAAATAGATACCAAAGAAATGTGTGAAAACTTGATTTGTTTATTATTAATAGTTTCAAAGTTATAAGTACTCAAAGTGAGAACTTGTGAAAAAGTGCAGACGTTGATTTGAACGCATATTCCAAACAAATATACATTTGGAATGAAATGAAAGTATGTTCACTAAATTAAGTATGAGTTGTTCAATACCACACTAGTATTCCAATTTTCTTAACGGATTTAGTTTTGGAGATGGAATTTTTTTAGTAAAAAAGTTGAAACTCGATTTTTAGTCATTTTTGCTGTTCCACAGTGTTACCTGTCACTGATGTGACTCCGTTATGGGTTACTACTGATTTGTGCAATAAAAAAAAGAGAACGTGACGGTGTCATTGAGGACCACAACAATCTGTATTTCTCTCTTTTGCTGTAAAGAGATGGCGACTGTGGATATTGGTTTAGGGTAATTTTGCGACATTAACTTCTAATCAATTAGTTGCTTCATCGACATATGTTAATTAAATATGTGTGCCTTATTTAAAAGTAGCTAAAAATTGAAGTTGTGGAGTTTGTCAAACAATTCATATTCTGTCCGAATATTTTTATGAATGAAAAAAAATCCAAAATGCAGTTGAATCTCTGCCGAATAGGTGGAACCAATTTTATAGAATTAATATCTAATCAACAAATAGAAAATGAATAAGTTCATTTAGCATCACCTAGAAGCCGAGTTTAATTGTATTACAACACAAAACAAATATGATCATTTTTGCATCCATCAAATATACACGATAAATCAATCTAAACAAACCATAAATCTAATCCCACTCCTGCTCCGTCCACTCCTTCTCCCAATTCTCTACGCCAGCATATGCTGCTTGTTTTGCTCTAATCTTCTGTATGACTTTCCTTGCTTTCTTCGCATTCCTCGCTGCTTTCTGCGATTGTCTTAATTTCATTGCTTGCTTAATTCCTCCTTGTTTAGTACGTTTGGATTGTTTAACTTGCTTCGCTTCCTGCTTTTCTGACTTTGCACGTTGCATTCTTGTTTTCATACCACTTTCATGTTTATCTACGTTACCTCTTTTTACTTGTTTACTTAGTTTTGCATCAGTCTGCTTAGTTTGTTTAGATTTTCGTTCATTGGCGTCTTGTTTAGCATGCTTTGCGTTGTCATCGTCGCTATTTCGTTTTGCTTGCTTGCCTTCCGGTGCTTTCTCATCACCGCTATTAGCGTAAACGACTGCCAAGACAATGGTGA
>JAODIE010020909.1:0-52005 GCA_027575565.1 Diploeciton nevermanni
TTTAATCACATAAACACATTTACATTTGAAATGTACAAGATTAATAAAAGTGTAAATGGTAAAAACGCATTTAATAACCTTAAAAGTTCCTAATGACAAAACATAAATAATATGTTCGTTTGGAATGCAATTAATTTGAGTGGACTTTAATTGCAATAAATTAAGTAATACATGTTCAATGTTCAAGTTTAATGACGAATTTCAAAATCAAGTTGAAAAAGTCAACATTAGTACAATCTACTAAAAATGATTCTTAGAGAATGCTTCAGTATCTTATTCCAGCCAAGAGCAACCTAAAAAATGAATTACAAATAATTATGAAAATACATTATGGAAAGAGACTTTTCATATTTTGCTAAAGTTATGTTATATCACTATAATCAATAAATTAAAGTAATTAAAAGGGCACGAAAAGTTACGAATACTAGCTTCTCCTAATCATTGATAATTTTGATATTTACATCAAAAAATAACAAAACAACATTACGAATGCAATATTTTACGAAATTTCTTTATTATAGAGATGTGAAGTTGTCTAAAGAAGATGATGCTCAACTGAACAATAACAACATCTTTAGCATAATTGTAAACATTAACCCAAGCTGGCAATTCACTATAGAAAAGAATCCCACTAACACAATAAAATTCTTAGATCTTAAGTAAAAATTCAAAACAATATTATTCATATTGGCATACATAGAAAAGCAACCGATAATAACCCCTATAATCCACAACAGTCCCATCTGTCCCATCTTCTTCTCAACACACCACTAACAATAGAACAACATAATTAGAAACATAGCAATTGTTTAGCAAACAAAGCAACTAAAACACTTCCCGACTATTCCAGGACACAAAATACTTTACATTTGCCTACACTGACAACAATATCGAGAAAATTACAAAAATATTCCAACCAATCAATAACTCAATAAATTCAACAAACATCCATATAGACACAACACTAACAATGTTAAAAACAGAAATAAGTATTTAGAAAAGCAAAAGGAACAAGAGACCATCCCAACTCAATTATATCAATCCACAAATTACATAAAACAATATGCCGAATTATAGTGGAATTTTATTAATATAATGAATTAATCTTTAGTAAACACTTTGTAATCACACTCAACGACACTCTTCTCAAGCAAAATGCAGCGGTGGCTAGTATTGCGAATGTTGTTATTAAAGAAATTATTTGCACAAAATGATACATGAGATGCTCAATCAAGGATGTTTGCTCTTAATTTACAGCAAGTGATATTAAAAGAGGGTTCGCAGACATTCGGCTGGTGGAAGAAACCGCCAGTTACACCCCAGATAAAAGTTTACATTTACAATGTGACCAATGCCGATGAATTCCTCACAAACGGCACCAAACCAATCGTGGATGAATTGGGCCCATTTGTTTACGAGTAAGTGCTCCACTACTTTCATATTAATTACAACATAACTTACATATCATTACTTTACTTACAGCGAAAGATGGGAAAAGAAAAACATTATTTTCCACGATAATGGCACGCTTACATTCAATCAGGAGAAGATTTACGTCTTCAACGAGGAATTGTCGGCTGGTTCCGAGGATGATATTGTTGTAGTGCCAAATATTCCTATGTTGGTAAGTTGTGAAGGAGTTTATTTGCAGTAACTTAAGAAAAGGGCAAAATATGCTATATAATGGGGATTGAATTGTTATGATTGGATGAAAATTCTGGATTTTGGAATTGAAGTACAAATTCAACGAATTTGAGAAGTTTTTTTAGGTTATTCGGTTGTAAAGTGAAATTGATTGAATTATGGTACGTTTTGAACTGGACATTAAAGGGAAATTATTATATTTTATAGACGACTAAATTTTGATTCACGAATATATTGATTTGTTGATATTTTCTTAGAGTGCGACGTCCCAATCCAAGCACGCCGCGCGTTTCCTTCGTCTCGCAATGGCATCAATCATGGACATTCTAAAGATCAAACCATTTGTCCAAGTGTCTGTGGGACAATTACTCTGGGGATATGAAGATCCACTCCTGAAACTGGCCAAGGATGTTGTGCCCAAGGAACAGAAGTTACCTTACGAAGAGTTTGGGCTTATGTATAACGTAAGTAATAAAGCGGAGACAGTTTTGCTTCAATTCAAACTTACATTGTAATTGCGTGTTTTGTAGAAAAACGGAACGTCCAAGGACAACGTCACAATGTTTACTGGCTCAGCAGACATTACAAAATTCGGTTTGGTACAGAACGTGAATGGCGTCGACAAATGGCCTCATTATTCAACCGAAGAATGCAATAGTATTCAAGGATCAGATGGATCAATCTTCCCGCCACACATCACCAAGAACACTACGTTGTATTTGTATGATAAGGATCTGTGTCGGATTCTGCCCTTAAAGTAAGTTATAGTCGCTTAAGAATGATTTGTCTTAAGCTGAAAGAGAGTACAAGTTGTTGATGAGTTGATTGTTAATTGTTTGCTTAGGTATCAGAAGGAAGTAATGGTTAAAGGCAACGTACCCGGCTATCGATTCTCACCCGCTCCGAATGTCTTTGGGTCTCCGGAGGAAAATGCATTTAATGAGTGTTTCTGCACGTCAGGACCTCCATGCACTCCATCTGGATTCTTCAATGTTTCACTTTGTCAATTCGGTAAATATTCTTTTCACATGGAGATGCACTAAGTGTGCCTAACTTTGTGAGTATTTTGCTTGTTTCGGTTGTAGATTCACCGATTCTATTGTCCTTTCCACATTTCCTTTACGCTGATGACATGTACAGGAATGCACTCGATGGCATCTCACCGCCAGACGTAGAGAAACATGGTTTCTACATGGACGTCCAGCCGGTATGTTATTTCCTTTCTCTCTAGATGCCGATGATTACTAATTGTTCTCCGTCTTAGCTAATGGGTGCTGGCTTATCAGCCAAAGCAAGACTGCAAATCAATCTGGCCGTCAGTCAAGTGATAGACATTAAACAGGTCGCCACCTTCCCGGATATTGTCTTCCCGATTATTTGGTTTGAAGAGGTAGGCGACTTCCTAAAATCATCGCTTGTATTGACTTGATTACAATTGATTCTATATTGTGTGCTTCGTAGGGCATTGAAGAATTACCTGATGAGATGACTGGTCTCATGGCACTTGCCGCCGCCGTGCCTCCAATTGCACGTGCATCTCTCACAGGAGCCCTGCTGATTGCCGGCGCTCTCCTGCTCCTGGTTGCAATGTGGCGGTTGGTGCGCGGCGCCAAACGACTCAGTTCGCTGCATCTGGCGACTGGACATGTTGGGCCTGCCGCCACGCCCGCTCCCGGGGCGCAGACCAAAGATATGCAGATGGGCAACGTGCCACGGTACTAAAACAACGAGATAATTGTAATGTAAGGAAGTAAGACATGTTTGAAACGAGCAAATGAAGAAATGAAACATTCTGTGGAGTATTGCTGAATATGACTTAAGTAATTGTTTAACTATAAATGTTTCGAAGAACAGAATTTGATAAATGACAATATGTGTATTCACAGAAAGGAGTATTGTACATTGTTGTATATTGAAACAAAATTATGCATTTCTTAATGATGAGGGCATAATAATTATATAGTGGATATAATACAAACAAATTATTTGCTCAGTGTGACTTGGCGTCCATTCCTTCAAATGTAGCTGTTAAGATTGATGTGGTGAATTTATTTAAACGTAGTAAACATTACTTAGTTTAAGGCGGTTTTGTAGACAATTAATAGGAGTTTACTCATTGTGTTATTTTTAAGTAATTGTTGTTTCCAATGCTTCCTCCCACTTTGTACTTTTTTAAAAGGTAATTTTATTCTTGTCGCAATTAGAACAGGTATGGAGTCTGTGAAAAAAGAACAAGTTGTTAGGTGAGTGATTGTATATAATAAAGACAATCGAAAGATGAGCAGGTTTTGTTATATTACCTCTTACAGAACTAGAACAAGCCCCTTCAGTGCTAAGGTTTCGGCGTTTTTGATTGGCTTCCTTCGATGGGGGTAAAAAAATCGACAGGGATTGATTATCCACTGTTACTTAGAACTCTTGGAATTTATATTTATGACAGGATGCTATAGAAAAGACTTCTTGGAAGTTCAAGGCGGTGCAGACTATTAAGACTATTCGGTTTATGACAGAATTTCAAATTGCAATTTCTAACTTTTGCAATTCTCATAAACAATAAATTATTATGTTGGTAGTATTCCACATCATACATAAGCAACATATACAAATTAACTTGCAACTCCAGTTTAGAAATTTTAAAATCAGATACAAGAAACACAAGTGCGCCGTCAAAAGTCCCGAAACTTTTTATTCCTCTTTCGCCAACCAGGTAACAATATGAACACAGTTTACAGTTCAACAGTGTATAAATTTATAAACACAAGTCGCACTTTTATGCAATTCTTAAACCTTTGTCGTAAAGGTTTAAGTTCCAACGGCATCTACAAGTTAACTAGCAACTCCTGTCCATCAATTTATTAGGAAAAAAAAATAACCGAAATTTACAAATCCGGTTCAAAGAACACATGCGCGCCCTCAAAAATCCCCAAACATATTATTTTCTTTTTGCTAATGATGAGGTATTCAGTAGAATTTCAGGGTTTCAATAAATCCAAAAACTTGAAGCCTTTAATTGGTTTTAAGAATTTATTAACACTAGACACATGCTCGCTCTTCGGCAGTCGTATATAGAAGAAGGGAGCGAGTCACGCTCACCTTACAACAAAAGCAGGGTACTACCAACCAACGTCACAGTAGAGGGCGTGCGTACGAGCATTTCAAACTAACAATAAAGCAGAGAAAACAATATGCCGAAAACGTTTTATCAAATGAATAAAAGTAAGTGTTAGAGTAAAGGTTTAAGTTCACATAATCCTCAAAATACCCATTTCCGACAAAATAAACAGCCGATCACCCCCACCCAATGTTTCCCATTAATATAGAGACAGATAGATGTAGTCGACTTTTGACGATGATTGCGGTAGTGAACGAGGGACGTTAGCGCGGGAGAGTCAGAGTTGTGGAGAGGAAAGATGAATGCGATGGATTAAGGGGTGTTAGAGGTTAAGGTCGAGAGGTGTATTGAATTGTAAGGTAGCAAAAGCGTAATGTAGGTTGTGAGAATAAAGTTGACATAAACATATATTTTAAGATAAACATTATACTGAAGAAGGCAGCAAGCCAAAAACGTTTTATAAATAAATATTAAGTAAGTGTTATAGATGTGTTCCATCCACATAATGCATATTAAACACTTCATGACCACATTCAACAATAACGGTGGGTTAATGTGTAAAAATCGACTTTCAATTTCTGAATTATATTTGTTCGGAATATGCGTGCATATCAGCGTCTGCACTTTTTCACAAATTCTCACTTTGAGAACTTATAACTTTGAAACTATTAATGATAAACAAATTACGTTGTCACACATTTCTTTGGTATCTATTCTTATTCCAGGCAGTTCAATGATCTGATGATGATGATTATAGATGTTATGGGACAATATATAAAATCACAACCAAAATCTGGTCAAACACTAAAATCATTATGAAAAAACGATCAACGTTTCGAAAATGGAAGCCGTATTTATCTATATAACGTTTTTGGCTATATTTAGTGTTATAATTAGGAATATCGTTAAGTATTAAGCGTTGTCAACTTTATTACTACCAATACTCAGTCAACTTTTCTACTCTCAACCTACATCCACGTTCTTACTACCTTACAATACACTTCTCCACCTTAACCTCTGACACCCTTTTTCCTGTAACACTCGTCTTCGCTCCTTCACTACTCCTCAACTCTGACTCTCCCGCGCTCACATTCCACATCACTCCGTTGCTACCCACGCCCTCTCTCGTCCACTAACGCAATCATCCTCAAAAGTCGACTACATAAATAACTGTTTAATATCCAGTTGAAAAGATCCAGCAAAAAGCCATAACAATCCATGCTTGTGATGAAATTTGTAGGTGCAAAGCAAAGATTTCACACAATTCAACAAACTACCTGCCATTAAGAATAAAAAAAGATCAGCACATATTCTACTCCTTAAACCACGATTTTATTAAAAACATGTGTTCTTAGCACTAAAATTAGCCTCAAATCCCTATTTAACCTCTTTGTTCAGATAACAACAAAACTTGGCAGATATCTTCTACAGTTCATCTGATAACATCCACAAAAAGCAATTCTCCATCAGAGTCCACGAATATCTCAAAAAAAAAAACTCGAAAATACATTAAGGTATCCTCCTCGAAATAGGATTTATTTGACCATTTCTTGAAAAGCGTTATCTTTTAATCCACAACAATCCTTGCTTGCAAGTTTTCTAAAAAAAAAAAAAAAAAAAAGAGGAAATCACAATAAAACAAACGCACTATTCCCCAATGTATTTTTTTCCTAGCTTACCAAAATCGTGCTGAAAAAAATAATTACATTTCATGTGTGTCCTTTAATTGATTCCTGCATACAACTGCTCCCATGCTCACAATCATTGTACTTTACACAAGTTCCTAATAGATACACTTTTAAACAGCTTACTCTACAATATATACAAGTAATTCCTGCAAAGAAACATACATATTTAAGACAATCTTAAATAACCTGCGTTGCCGCACTATTCCCAAAATAAAACATCGCCCCAAATAAATTAATCGCAGTTGATAATAGAAACACTGGCACCCAGCCACCTCCACCCACAGTGACCATATGTGCCGTCAATGGCCCGCATAGCATCCCCGGGATGGTCGCCAGCGTATTACTGATAGCGAATGTAGTCCCGGAATGATTAGGTGCAACATCTACATGGTTGCTGAGATGTCCAGCGGAATTAGATGCGCTCAATCCCATCGAAACCGACACCAACACGATGGCTAAGAATCTTTCATCCACAACGCAGAAGATAGCTAGGAACAACGCTGGGCCCACTAAGCCAATACACGTCATAAGACGGCGTACGTTTAGAATACTCCAACTCTTGTTCAACAAGAGGGAATCAGCTAGATGTCCACTGAGGACACCACAGATGGAATTAACAATGTATGGTACTGCTGTCAGGCTGAGACAATGCGCATCAGCTCCCAAGGTGCGACTGAGGTAAGTCGGCAACCATTGCATGACGATATAAGAGCCCCAATTCATTGCAAAATGGGCGACGTACAGTGCCCATAATGGGCGTTTCGAGAGCAGTTCATAGATTAATGTCCGACTTGGAAGTTTGGCGCTTTTTGTCACGGGCGGTGCTTTGCCATGAAGAGGAATTGTTTCATCCACATCACCTAAAGGCCGCTCGGGATACATTGTCATCCACAGAGAGATCCAGATGAAACCCAGCAAACCAAAGAAGTAGAAAGATGACTCCCATTGTAAATGTGGACAAAACTACACACAAATGCCAAGCATTATCATCATGCTCAAACAAAATTAGCATCTCTACTTACAACTGAAGCAACAGTTTGCCCCACACTTCCAGCAGCAATCAAATAGCCAAATGCTCTTGATCTACCCTCAACTGGTATACTATGAGCAAACAAATGGAAGATTGTAGGGAGTCCAAGGCCTTCTGCAAATCCAAGCACAACCCTACAGGCTACTAATGCAGTCAGACTAGATGCAAGTAGAGGAGTAAGGAATGTAGCTGTGGACCAGAGTAAGACACTACTGATGAGCATGTTCTTCACACCAACACAGGGTAAGAACAATGAGCCAATTATTTGACTTGTAAAGTAGCCAAATGCAAAGGCAGAGAGAATCCATCCCTGGGAATGTAGAGTCCAGTGGAAGACATCAGTCATGGGAACGATAGCAATGGGCATGATGACTCTGTCTGCTGAGTTGATAAAATTCGCTGCGGCGCATAATGCGATGATTCTTGATGTTCTTGTAAACCACCGAATCCTCATCTTGATTGATGTGATTTTCCTCGGAGTTTTTCAGTGTTTCTTAATACAATTCCATAGCAGTTAACCAGACAATGGGCAAAACAATTCACATATCACACATCTCAAATTGTTTTACACACAAATTTAACATTTTTCGTTTGTTGACGAACGCAGCTTGCGGCAAAGAACCAGCCAGACAAAACAGCTGTTAGCCGCGTTGTCACTAAAGTTAGTAATCAACTTAAATATTCCTATTAATCGATAGAGGGTGCCACAAAACCCCGCGCAAAAACAACCTAGAATATGTATTGAATCATCCAAGATTCATTGAAAACACTTAATATCAACTTTATTTATTAAACAAACCGAAGAACAGTAAATGCAGTCCCAAAATAGACTGCATTTTCCTACATTAACGACATTCTCATTCTACAATCACGCCTCCTCATTTTCCTCATCATCACACTCAACCCTCGTCTGTTCAATATAATGCTGCGCATCTTGATAAGCCTTTTTGACTGCTTTCCTATCGGTCGGCTTCCTCGGTTCATTCAATTTCCCTGCATCCTTCTCCTTATCCATGTCCAACATCTCCAACTTTTCCCTCGGCAACCACTGCCACGTCCTCTTAGCGTCAAAAAACAGAACTAAATAAACATGCTCAGTATGATTCTCTCGAAGCGCCATAACTTCAGTGGGGGGTGAAGGCAAAGGCACTCCACGGTGTACAAATCCTTTGGGCATTGCAGGGTCAATAATAAGTGCTGGATACCAAGGATATCCTCTGCATTTTGCCCATACCAATTGTAACGGACGCAGATGAGAATCGTTTCCGTCCATATCAACTTGATCTCCTAAAGCGCCATCTGAAACAACATTACCTCCACCCTGTTTCTCATTGTTCTTTTGATCTTCGGGAATATTACATTCTGCAACATCTATTCCCTCGCGTGTATCATGACACTCTAAAGTCTCATCACTTGATTCATGTGAATCCGTATCAAATTCCGACATTTCTAATGAATAACACGTTGATAGTGAACTTCCGGAATCACTGTCTTCTTCCCCAGAGCTTTTATGTCTCGTGCGGTACACTCTGAAAGAGTCCGGTACATCACTCTTATCACCCTTATCTCTTTTAGCATCATTTTTGTCCTTCTTGTCACACTTCTCTGCATCTTGCAAGGCTCTAGCAGTTCCACGTAAAGATGGTGTAGTGGTTGTCAATCTAATTTTAGCTTTCTTGCCTCTCTGCCCAGAATTGGAAACTGGGGATGACAACGGCGTGGTTGACAATATTTCGGGACTTTTCTCTTTGTCTTCTTTCTCCTCCTTGTCATCCTTATCATCAGGCGGCTTCTTAAATGCAGCCTGTGCTTTCCTTGTTAGCAGAACTGCTGTCCTCCTGTTGACACCTGCAGTGGGCGAAGTTCCAGCTGCAATTGAGAATAGTATTTACTAAGAAACACAACTAGGATTGCGAGTATACTAACCACTACTAGGTTGTGAAGCGGGCTTGGCCACTTCCTCCTCTTCAGCTTCCCCGATAGATTGCTGATGCAGCATTCTTCGTATCCGTGAAATTTCCGCCTTAATCTTTTTCATCTTCTTACTCCGTGTCAAATTATGCTTGATTAAACTGCACTTCGTGAATAAACTTTCCAGTTTGTCAATAGCTTCATGGCTTGTCTTTCCTTTTAAACTCTCGAACTCGAGAGTAATACTATTTGCAATATTTGTACCTGGTGCAATACTAACAACCACTTTCGAGTCCTTCAAAAGCTCTTCTTCCTCTGGCGCTGTGACTATTTTATCCTCATCGCCTCCCACTATTTTACCTTCACTCTGAGCCTTGCCCATTTTGGACTTATCTGCTCGCTTCTCTTCTTGCTCCGCATCTGCAACTAGCCCAACCGATTCCAATTCCTTCCTCGCTTGTTTGAAGATAACAGCGCATTGATCTCGCATCTTTGCGGCCGACTTATAAAAGACGGTATCCTTATCATTGTACTCAAAACAATTGTTGATCATCAAGTGGAAATCTTCTTCCAAGTCATCAATGGTGGTGTACTCTCCATTTTCGAGTTTGCCTCGCATTGTACTAAGATCCATCGGGTGCGTGACCACTGTAATATAGTCAGGTACTTCTTCGAGATCCACTGGTTCCAGAAATATCTCATTTGTATCCTTGGATGCAATCAATGAAAGTAGTTTACTTAAACTTGCCGTCAATGGCTTGAACTGAACATTCCAACATCGCTCTGTGGCTTTAATCAACTCCAGTTTGAGTTTCTCGCGTTTCCTCACCAACTCACACAGCAATCGCGCGCGCTCTAAATCCTGCCTTAGACATTGCCAATATTTCAATTGCCTACACAACTCAATCGTGTCCACATTGCTTGTGTTACTATCCCTTGTCCCTCCCTGTGCACTTTGCAATCTTCTCAGCAAAGGCACTCCATTCCTATGCTGTCTCTTTAAAGTCCAATACGCAATCAATCTTTGTATAAATTGACTCTTCTTCTGAATCGTTACCAAAGAACCAATCTCCTGAATTCTATCGGGTGGTATTGTAGGGATCAATATCACTGGCACCGTTTCTCTTTTCTTCGCCAGCATTTTCCTCGCTTGTTTCATCTTCTGCTTGATATCCTCTCGTTTCTCATCGCTGAAATCAGTCGGTGCGTGTGCATCACAATAAGCTATCTTTTGTACTAAAACGGGTTGCGATTCTCCTCCTGAGTCCTTAACTGTGTCCATTTTCATGTACAGCCCGGCTGACTGCGCGCATGTTACATGAAACGCCGAGTAGCAATTGTTCTTATGACATTGAATACAAGCGCCGGTTTTCTGCTTGCAGATGTAACAAACAAGACGCCAACGTGCTGCAGGAATAGTCTCGATGGAGTCGATCGGTTCCAGGAAGACGGTGTTTGCAAAGCGCACTTCTGGAATCCAAAGGGCGCACACTACGTGAGCCCATTCGCCCTTATCGGTTTGTTTAAAGGCTCCACCTTGATTTGGACAAAGGCGACAATCAACAGCACGAGAAGGTGATTGCAAACATCTGAAAATGGATAATTATTGCTAATATAATATATATACGCACAGCCTAAACTTGAAATTTTCGCAAAATTTGCACTTTATACCGCAGACGCGCAGTAAAAAGAGCATTTTAAGATATTAATATTAGGGAGACAAAGTGGAAGTGAAATGACACTTCACTCAGTTGTTACTGAAATTTAGTCTGAATTGTTATCACCTTGAAGAAGTAGTAATTGATTCTGATCTCCCAATAAGTGGAAAAAAATTGTATTCAACCTGTCCTTTTCATGTTTCACGTTCATGTTTCTAGTTAGGCCTTCTACAAGACTTGATATTTACATAATGCGTTTCATTGATCAAACCCATGATAAAATTTGCATGAAAATTTTACTTTAAAATAGTAGAAAAGAATATGAATAAGATGATTGCCAAGATCATATCGTGAGTGAAAAGCAAGCGTTTCGACTATCACTTATATAATTTACTTATTTTGTTAAACTCACCGTCTGCACAACCACTGCCCTTCTGGAATATAGGGAACCCCATAACAATCCTGATGCACAGCAAGATTACACATATCACAAAAGAGGATCACATTCGTATTCTGACACTCGCCATCCATGCAAATGCAACACACAGCATCATCATCTACAACAGACCCAGTCTGCCCACTCACAGATGCTTGAAAATAACTCTCCTTCTCTAGTCTGTCCATTAGAAGCTCTAGACTGTCAACTGAGACTGATGGTAATCCATTCTCTTCTCTTCGTTGATTGACAAGAAACAACCAAGCAGTATCTTCTTCATCAACATCATATTCCACTTCTCCATCTAATTCCTCTACACTCTTCTCAATGAATCGAATGTAGGCATTTGGTCGTGTTGGAGCGTCCGCAATTTGGTAGTCTGGCAATTCTTTGTAGGCTGCTTCTGGTAGTGGAACAATTTCCTTCTCTTCTTTAACTCCTATGCCACTATCATCATCAGGGAAGTCCTCTTGGCTGCAGATTTCTAGGGTTTCATTGATGTTCACTCTAAGTGCTTGGTGGTTTACCTCAAATTGCACCATTTTCTGAGCTTCTTCATAGGTGAGTGGTTCAGGTGTTGGAGGAATAACTGGTGTTGAGTGGACCTTTGATGTTCTTGATCGACCTGATGGAATATTATAAAGAAATTAATCATATTTCAGGTGTATTGAAGTAAAAATTTGAATCAGACACTACTTACTTTTGCTCTTCTTGCTTTTTGGAGTACATTTTGGTGCGCTCGGTTTTGGCATTGTTTAAACTCTCCTGAAATGTATGTACATCAATTTATATTATTACACCATATAAATTAAGCAGTGAAAATAACAAAAACGGTAAACTAGTACGTAATAAAATATAACACAAAGTAAAGGTTAGGTCACGTTCATTGGCGGTACAACGAAAAACTATGAACATCGATAAAATCCAATTCGACTGATGACGATTAAATTATATAAGTGCTAATAGACTTACGTTAATAACAAACAGCGTCTCAAGACAACAATGTTGAGAGAACCAAATATATGAACACGAGAACACAATTCGCAGCGCGACAGATGTTGATGACGTATTGTTATGCTTTTTACTAATTGTTAACGATTTTTTGCTTTACAAAAGTGTCACACAAAATACAAAGAACTCTTCACCTTGTAATTGATTGCTATTAAACTCGCGAATAGAAACAATGAAGACACTGAAAGCTTCATCTCAGTTTAACAAGTTCAAGTAAGCACAAATATAGGCAACTAAATTAGCTAAACTGTTGCTTGCCTATATGCTATTGGATAATCAAGTCAAAAGAATTAATAAACAATTAATTTCACATCGACTTACTGTAAATTGCATAAAGCTGGCCTTTCGTTTCATTAAAAATCATTTATTTCTTGACAGCCAATACTGAAATGTTTAAGACGGAGAAATAACGTCACCCAAAACTTAGCAGTTTTCGTTTTATATCTTAACATACCTATGTATTTTGAGACCCCACATTTATTTGCGTTGTGATATTAAATCTAAACTTGAAATTTTTCAACATTATCCCGATAATTTCAGAATCAAAAAATAAACAAATTAATAACTTGGATCATATCATTTACAAATTCAAAATTTTCCAATTGCATAAAGCATATCAATACCTTTATCTCTACCCTTAAACAGTCGCGCAATCTACAACAGAGAACACAAACGATATACATCCAAACCGTAGCAATGTACCATGCTGCAAAAGAGCAGAACCTTCCCATCCACATGATCCACCACTCCCATCCAAAGAAGTCCCATTATTTCCACTACCGCCATTTGTTGCACTTCCTAGAGGTAAATCTTGCACGTGCCTTGGTAACGTCGAACCAACTTGCATTACACTATTACTGCAAACACATTCCTTCCGAAGAGACAAATCTCCATCATCAGCAAGCATTTTAGGATATGGTACAGCGTTCGGTAAACCATTCATGTGGTCAGGATGATGTGGAAGGCGTCGCATTGCACGGCGTCGCTTTTCCACAATGTGTTGCACTTGTCTTTCCAGTTCTTTTGTGCGATTGCTATTGGTGGGTAAGGGACGTTCAGAGATGTGATTGCAGAAGAGGACATTGTTGACATATGTACCGCTGATGGAATAGTTGAGCAGTTCATATTGTTTCGAATGCTAGAAATAATGTAATAACCGATTGAAGATGTGTACGTAATAACAATTAGAGATGGTAGGGTGGAAATTAGTTACCTCATCATAAAAAATAACGGCGTGTTTCGGTGAGAGATTATTGCAATAGCCGTAAGCGTCGAGTTGTAGGTGATTAGAAGGACCTCGGCCTATGGAGAGGCTTCTATACCGCATTGGAAAGGCTTCAGGATACCTGAATTAAATTCAAAAATTGCACACAACTTCCAATTCTGCTTTCAAGTATCAGAATTGATTAATTACCTAGCTGATACAGTTGGTCTCAATCCCAAAAAACTTGCATCTTGCCGGAGTTCGGTCATTTCGCTGTTGCGCACGTTGTAAAAATACCGAGAGACAACGGGACACAGCATTGCCCTTGCCCGTAAATTGCAAGTAGACGCTGCAAATTTAGGGACTTGCTTTCTTTTTGGACTGGAAAATATTCTTGCAATCCTGCACAAATAATATCAGGTTATTATCTTCCCTGCTGATTAATTTATTAATCACTGAGCAAAAAGAAGAAAACCGTTTAATGATCTACCACAATTTCTTCACATAGAAAATGACTGAATAAAACTGAACTATAAGGTGGAAAATCATTATAAAGATGATGTGGGAGAGACAATTTACAGCACACTTTATTTGCTCAAAGCATTCAAAGTATTAACTGGACTGAGATGATACCGAGATAGTCTTTAAGAGAAACTTTAAAAAGAATATTTTTTAATGGGCAATGCAATTTGTGTTTTGGCGCAGAATTCCAATTTCCCTTTACATACCAATTCTCTAGCATACTACTATATACTACTAGTATAAAGCGCAAAAATTATGTCCCATAGTAACACAACACAGTAAAAATGCAGTAAATAGTGTAAGGGCAACCTACTCTCAAAAATTCGAACGGACCTGATGATCCATTTTTGTGTTGGACAGTGTTATCAGAAAATAACTTTACCCTAATAATTGAATATTGTTTGTTATTTTTCGAGCGTACTGCAACCATGCCGGATACCGACAACTACCAGGGTTATTAGCAGTTATTGGGACTGAATTCTGTGAGAGTATACAGGATATAAAGCAGAATATAAACCCGTGTGCTTACCGACTGACCTATGGAGCGAGGCAATAAATATTATTATGTTTTATGTTGATATAACTTAGCATTAACACTTATTAAATATTTACTTATAAAACGTTTGATGCCGAAGTGTTGAATTTATGTTATATCAACACAATTAAACACTTCTTGACCACACTCAGCGATACTTTGAATTAAATACTACTTCTCACTTATCTTCACAATACCTTTCAATATCTTCTGGAGTTAACAGTTGACTTGGTGGAAGTGTAGACATCGCTTCCAGTGATAGTTGTCCTCCCTGTGCTTGCGTTTGAAGAATTTGTTGTATTCTTTGTAATGCCAATAGTTTCAGAACACGCTCGTCAAGTTGTTGAAGTTCCCTTTCAACTGCCAAACAACAATGTCAAATTTGACGTAAACAAAAATTTATCAAATAACAATAATTGTATACTTAAAAAAAAAAGTGTTTACCTTCATGTAAGCCCAGGAAATTCGTTTTCCTACTAGTATCATCCAATTTAAGCTCATGCTCTTGTTTAATCTGTTCCACATTGTCCTTGTTACCCGGTATGTCCGTTTCCTTGACTAAACTATCTTTCTCCTCTGTTTCATGAACATCATTATCACACGCTTCTGCTTCCTTTTCGATTCTTTCTTCCTTACTTAACCGTTTCTCATTTTCCTTGAGAACATCTTCCAAGAATTTAGCACAGTCATCATTTAATATGAACACGTTAGCTGCTTTGAGAGTATTTATGGTTTCCTCATCCATTTTCAAATCTATCTCAGTTTTAATCGAATCCTTTTCGGTTTCTTGAAACTCATCTATTGACATTTTTAGATCTTGCTTCGTTTTGCTTTCTGTTGTTTCTTCCTTATCAATATCGTTCTTAATTGAATCCTGTTCTTCACTGTTGCCTTCCTTCTCAACTTTAACTTGCACTTCTTCATCTTTATCCTCCTCACAGTCTTCACTACCATCGTTTACTAAATGGCCGTCTATTTTCTCATAATTAATGTTGTATTCACTTTGGAATTTCCTTATGAACTCGCTCTTGTTATTTTCGCCTCTGGTTAAAACCGTATTCAGTCTAAGTACATCTCGTAACGATGGAAGTAAACAAATAGGCGATTTATAGTGCAATTTAACAATATCTGGCACCATCGCTCTCCGCCTCTTGCCTAATTTGACCTTATACCTAAACGGCGGATTCTTCCTGTTGATCCTTCTGAAGAACTCCAGCTTAATCGCATCCTGATCCACTGGGTTATTTGCAAACTCCGACCATAGTTTATTCCGCTCTGTTGCTGATGCACTCTTCAACATTTGTGTGTCCAAGAAATGTTGCACATGATTAGGACACATCCATCGGTCTGTAGGTGGAGATGTCAAGGGAGGATCCAAGCAGTCAAGATGGAAATAAAGCGAGCAAAAGTCACAAGCTACTAGTAAACCAGCACGCGAGGTTCTCGAACACACATAGCACTTGGCAGTTGCAGGATTTTCATGTCTTTCTTGAGCAAGTGTTGATGAAGACGCTGAGCGCTTCTTTTGCCAATCAACTAATCAATACATTTAATCATTTATAGTTATTGTCTTAAAGCATATAGTAAATATAAATAAGCTTACTTTTATCTGTTCCTGGGAAAACACAAGGCTCCATCATTTGTGCTGGAAGTTGGAACTGTTTGGGATTTGATTGACTTGCAGCTTCAATCAGTAAATCCAACAAATTCTTGCAACTTTTCTCTTTCTTCACATCTCGAAAATCTTTGTCATCATCTGAGGACCTTTTCCTTTTCAGTTTGCTGCTTTTGCATTTATGACAGAGCCATTCTCCACTAGGAATATCTTCTTCATCCAATGGAGGATCACTAATCAGAGGAAACACACATATCAATACACACTGGATATTAATTCTTAGTATATTTAACTTACTGGCATGTAAGATGGAAACTAGAAGGACATTTATCACAACAAATAAGGTCTCCTCCTTCATTGCAGCTATCACATAAATCATGATTGTGTCCTCTTCCATGTCGCTTAAAATACGGATGTTTGTTTTTAGTGCGTGTATGGCCACTACCGCCGCGTTCATTGCTAACTGGTGGTGCAATCAATGCTTGAATTTGCTAAAACATAATTACCGTTTGTACAATTCCAATAGTTGATTACCAAAAATCAATGTTACATTATGGCACTTACTGGCATTAAACCGGTACTCTCGAAGTCTACCATGGTAGTACTTAATTTTTTAGTGCTTAATTAAAATTGATCAATTCTAACAAATTTGAATAATATGTTTATACGGGAAATTCCGTTTTGAGTAAGGAAAAGTCTGGCGATGAAGCATTCGAGAAAGGTTAGCAACGTAAATTCTGCATTTTGAGTTGCAGAGATTTAAGGAGATTTGTAAAATATATATCTGGTAAGAACGATCCAATTCTAAACGTGTCAAAATTTATTTTAATTTATCAGCAACTTATTAAGTAAGATCATGAAGTACAATGATTATTAGTTGTTATTGTCCCTCGTTGACACTGCCACAGTCAGCCTCAGCAAGTTGTTATATCAAAATAGCACGAGTTTATTGGGTTACGGGATTTCGAAGGGTATTATAATGTTTTAAACGTGTGAAAAAGGAAAAATAAATAAGGACAAAAACTAACGTATAGATTAAACAAACGAGACTTTATTTGCCTTCATGAAGATCTAAGAATACTTACCCAAGTTATTACTGCCTCGAGCGATGATGTTGCCTCGCTTGTTGACGGTATTGCCGCGCTCGCTGTGCTGTAGCATCTGGATCTTTCTCGTCAGCATAGGCATCCTCACCTTGCCTGGGCTGCTGCTTTTGTCTAGCATGTTGCTGTTGCTGCCTTGCATATTGTTGTCGTTGCCTAGCTTGCTGTTGTCTTGCATGATATAACTGTGCCTGCTGCTGCTGCTTAGCATTCGGATCTTCTTCATACTCATCTTGCCTGATCCGCTGCTTACCTTGCTGTTGTTGCTGCCTGACCTGCTGCTTTTGTTGTCTATCTTGCTGTTGTTGCTGTCTGACCTGCTGCTTTTGTTGTCTAATTTGCTGTTGTTGCTGTCTGACTTGCTGTTGCCTTGTCTGCTGTTGTTGCTTAGCATCCGGATCTATACCATACTGATCATCTTGTCTGACCTGCTGCTTAGCCTGCTCCCGTTGTTGCTTCGCCACTCTGGCAAACTCTTCTATTAGCTCTGTCCGTGCTTGCGCATGTTCTTCGAGATGAACCTGCCGACTTGGATCGTCAATTCCTCCACGTGCATCATTTATTTCTTCCGCCTGTTCGAGAAGTTCCTCTAACGATTCACGCATCATATCATTTGCCTGCTTCTCTATCTCACGACGCAATGCAAATTCGTCGAGGAACTTAACTTTCGCATCGATCCCAAGTGCACCACAATGCACGTAGCTCAAAACGGCAAGACCGAAGACGATCGTCGTCATGGACAACATGGTTGTGTTGGATTGAGACTACTAATGTGGTTGCAACGATATTAGTCTTAGACAATGGACTGGGTGGACGTACTTATACCTTCTTACCGATAGTTCCCCCATTATTTGATCTTAATCGAGCGTTGACAATGATCCAATAAATGTTTTGTTTTAGAACAAAGCAAATAATGCCCATAAACTGTTATCATCTTAGTGATTATATTTCTAATTTACGGTGCATTAAACTTTAATTTTCTGGCATTTCTTGTATGAAAAATCTTTATTAAAACTATTAAACATACTTATATACAAGGACGAACTTTTAGTGTTTAGATCAGTCTATCTTTATCAAAACTGAAGTGAACTATTTCTTCATCTCCGGAAGAACTTAAATTAGATCCAGAGTCATATTCATCATCATCATCAAAATACGGCCGCGTGATTGGTTTATCGAAGTCTATAAGAAAAATAATTATTATTACTTCATTCAAGTAAAACTAATAACTTTGTTCTTTGCAAATAAGTACGTCAAAACATAAAACGACAACCCACTCTTCAAACAGTATAGAATATTTAAATATCTTTGTAAACATACCCTTAATAGATCCAAATAAAGACTTATCGTCAACAGATTCTTGTGGCAACTTTCCATAACGTAGTTTTCCATGATCCTTACCGTCTTTGCAACAGATACAACAAAAAGTCGTGCAGCCAACAACCACAAACAAAATAATAACTGCAAAACACATGAAAACATATGTATCATATCTTTAATGATAAAGTCGAGATTAAATCTCACCAATAAATAAAATAAATATATTCCTAGGCATCCCCCAAACATGTTCATCGCGTATGAGCGTAAACACCAACAAATTTTGCTTCAAATCACTGATGGTAACATACTTGACCATAGTTTCATAGCCAGGTGCTTGAACAATGATTGTATATTGACCACCAGGTAGAGGTATTGAGTAGTTACCAAGCAATCCAGAGGTGAAGTTAAAACCAATTTCTTTTACAGTGAGATTGGCGTTTGCCACTGGTTGATCTCGGTTATCACGAACAAAACCTATAAAACAAATAAATGTTTAAAGTAAAATAAATTGGAGTGTAATAATTTTATTTACCTGTCACACCTTGAGCTCTTCCCTTCCCATTCCTCACTGCAGTACCCACAGCTAGTGTCATCTTGACATCATACTTTTTCATCTTGTCTTTCTCAATATGAATATTAATCACAACAGGATTATAGTTGTGACAAACTACTTCCGCGGCATATTCTCCAGGAGGTAGCATCACTTTGAATGCACCTGTTACATGTCCTACCTCAAAAACTTGATTTAGAGCTGGAATCATGATGCTAGCATTCTTCATATGATTGTCATTTTCGTCTGTGATGGTACCATAGAATCCTGTACGAATTTGTCGGAGGAATGCGATTGAAGGTGCGAGAACTTCACGCCAAATCCATGGAACATTTGTAATGGCTGGATAGTCGCAGCAGGAAACTTTTGCAGTAAACATTGGAAGCCCAAATTCAGTTAGGAAATGTTCAGTAAGGTTACCATCCGTACCAACGGAAGGTGTAGAAGATGAGCATACTTGACTTTGCTTGAAGTTATCTAGGAATGCGGAAGTGTATTTGTGGAAAGGTTCATGACGAGGATACCTGGATTATCAATTAAGTTCAAATAAATTAATGCTTGTAAACTATCAGGGTTGAGAATCAGCAAATGTTGTTATACTTACGTAAGTCCTCTGTTGCCGCCCTCAAAATTCAATATCAAATCAAAATTCTCATCCCACAGCATATGCTTGAAAGCATTAACGATGGTATTCTGTGCATTACCATTCATCCTACCCTCTCCAATCAACTGACTTCCAATCTGTTTGAAATTCGCACTAATTGGATTACAAGAATAATCTGGTTTCTCTGTACCCGATGCTTCTTTGATTACTGTCCCCGAGATATTCTCAAAATGAACATCTATAACTGGTACCAGGTGGAAGACAGCATTCTTCATCATGTCCACAATGTTAGGATCACCATATTTATGACCTTGTAGAAGATGACGCGCTAGATTAGGAACCAATTCACGACCGATTGGTTGCGTTGCGAAGAGATTTCCAAGGACAGCAACATGGAGCTTTCCCTCATCACCTGAACTCACCTAGAAGAACAAATATGTTGTCACCCAATTCTAATGTGATATTGATACACTTACTTGATCACTAATCTTCAAAGAACGTATTGTCATAGATATATAATCATCACCAGCTTCAAACTCAGCTGTGCCCGGATATCTATTCTCCAACGCCGCCATTATTGCATACAATTCACTATTGCTATGATACTTGGGTTTGTAAAGATTCTCAGTGATCCCAAAGTCATACGCGCTAGACCAATGAACAGGGTCGTCTTTCATTAATGTAAAGTTGACTTGTATATGGCCGGATTCAGGAATAGTTACCAGTTGAGTATATGCCTCATACCTTTATACAACAACAGTTAAGTAACCTTATCAGGACCTATGTCAAAGCAAACTTACCCCCTTGCTGATGCAGTAATATTGTAACTTCCCGGCACCAACACCCTATAAAAATCCCCGGTCTCCGCCGCTCTAATCACATGACTAATCCCTTCAATGGTGATCTCCGCAGAGGCAATCGTATGTCCGATTGTAGTAAACACAAAACCTGAGATACCTTTATGCACTTCCTCCATGTATACTAGCAAAGCTTCTTTGTTATCATCCCAATACTGAGGAAGTTCCCTAGCAATTGGGAATTTGCTGCATCCTAACTCAAGAGTGATTTCCATACATCCTGCTGCTAGATAATTCCAGTCTTGCATTCCACCTGTCACTGAATACCATTTAGCGCCATTGGTTATGCCGCCATCGAAGTGTTCCGATGGAAAGAGAGGACAAGGTCGACCAAGGTGCATCCTTTTATGAGCCTAAAACAAGCAAATATTGAAGTATAGAAGAAGTGTAGAAGTATTAGTTCTTTACATCTCATTATTGCGTAAACTACCAGGGTTATTAGTTGTTGTAGGGACCATATATCTGACAAACGTGTTTGTCCAACCAATGGTATTCTCACTGAATCCAGTCCCAATAATTGCTAATATTGATGCAGCATATAAAAGATAGTTAATAGGACTGGATACTGTGCGCATATATATTATCGAAGCTGGAACCTGTGATGGTCCAAAAACTGTTCGCAGCGGTTCGCCAACGATTGAGCAGAGCGACAAAATCGCTTGCTCCTATCCCGCCCATCGTTACGCTCATAGCAGAATTAAAAAAAAAAAACCCGCGTCCCCCAAAACTATACGCTTCGTTCTACTAGATTACCATCGTTGCATCATCGTTATGAAAAAATGAAGTTTTTGAAATATTATGCTGGACTTGTTAATGTTCAATTGAAACTTACATTTGAGTAGACCTTAGCTAAATGTTGGAATGTTGCATCATCTGGTGAGGGATTGGCAATATTCCCAGGACTCTTTCCTGAAGTATCATCGAAAGGATAGTTTGCTACCAACGCCCCATTGTGAAGATTAGCAGAGAGCACAAAGTTTTCCGAGAGGATCCAGTCCATTACTGCTCGAGTTTCAGGTTCAGGGATTCTGTTGAACTAAATACAAATATTAACAATACATTATAACATTGAAAAATTAAGGCGGTTTATTACCTCGTTAAGGACATATTGATCTGGGAAATTCCTGTTTAAATCCACATTATGTGCATTTGCACGTCCTTGGAGGCCATTTGCATCACCTATAAATAAACATTCAGCAAACGATTTCAAAGAAAACTAGATACTAACCCACCTTCTATTCCCTTTTCATACCCATCAGGATTCATACTGGGCATTAGATGTATCCTTGTCGTATTAACCAATGTCGTGACCCGTTCATCTTCCAGGTAATTCCCACAGATGTACTTTATCAATTGCAAGAGTAATTCTCTTCCAACAACTTCATTCCCGTGCATATTCGCCACATATTTAAATTCCGGTTTACCTGAAACAACAAATGTTAACAAACACTTCTTCGGAAGATGTTGACAGTCAATTAATAATACCTGCAACATGGTGGTCTGGAGTATTCCCAATCACAAAAACAAACAATTCTCTTCCTTCAACCGATTTCCCGATGCTCTTCAACCTCGCAATGCTGGTATACGCCTTGGCATAATACTCCAAAAACCTCTTCATATCATCGTAATGATGGTGATGAAAATCCTCCTCGTGTCCATTCTGCACCTCCTGGACCTGCTGATACGCCCGGCCGGCACCTATTAGGCGATTTATCATTCTTTCAAATGCATTTTATCACCCGTTCGCGCCATTACACACAACTTCAAAATGATGCTCACAATTATTCCACAGCGTATGAATGCATAACAACTTAAATGTAAGTAAATGAAGACGGTGCGCAAAACGTGTCAATTAGCAGCAGGGTAAAGCAGGTAATTCTTCAAGTGAACGTTTATTCTTCAATACAATGGTCAGCGTCATCGTCTCTCCTCTTGCTTCTCTTCATCAGATCATCAGCCTTGTACGATAAGAGGACATCAATACAACCCCCCCCAACAAGTTAACTATTACAATGTACAGTAATGTACAATTCTTTGTACATAAATATTACTACTAACATTTACAGTTTAATTTATTGATGTCTAACAATTTGTTACGTTTTAAATTCTGCATTGAGCAAAGGACAATAACTTCAACCACAAATTAACAATTGTATCACTTGCTTTCTTTAAAAATAAATATAATTATTAAACAAGTATTAAACAAGATTTCGTAAATTCGATGCTACTGAACATTCCTAGTATTTTTAGGTATCACTTGAATAGAGATTCCTACATATATTCAATGTAACTATGGAGTTGTCTTTTGTTTTGACACACTGTTTGTGTTTGTTCTTTAACAAGTTCAAGTTTTAAAGCTAACTTGTCACTAATTTTCGTTTTTATGTTGAGATTCATATTATTGATCAGCACATTCCACCATAACCCAGATATATAAGTAAGTAGATGAAAAGTTAGTAAATAGAATCAAAAATAACCCATCACCATACAACGATTTCCCCTTGCCATAGAAACAAATTACAAAAAACTAAATCTTAGGGAATGTTATATACATACTTTCGAGATACGTTTCGTTGCCTTTTGCTCTGTAGCCTAATTAAATTTGAGCAAATAAAAGCGTCATTTAAGTAATTCAAATAAATTAGAAGTTAGATATGTGTGAAGGTGCTCGGAAATGTCGTGTGTTGTATCGTCATTAAAGCGCTGAGCGTTACAATTATTGCTATTGGCGTATTTTGCTTTACTTCCAAAACCAACTGTCGTTACCGCTTTTTGTCTGGTCGTTACCTTTTGCGTCCACCTCGGGCACATGATGCTCTAGAATAAAGTGTTGAATCGCAGTTTGGCCTTCTTTGATGTAAACAGTGACTGGATCAGATGTTTTGTACCTATATCAAAAGATGTCTATTAAAGAAATATAATTACCTTTAATAGGTCGTTCCAATGATATGTCGAACCCGAAATTCGGATTGCACGGAATTCGGAGCTGGAACGGCCTATCATACTGTTTGTGGTCAATTCGTACCCGTAAGCAGTTGCATACATCCTGTACTCCCCAGGAAGCAACAATCGCCAGTATTCACCCTTGTTGGATGTAGTAATATTATGATCGAGTCCTTCAACTACAACATCTGCATCCAACACAGGTTCACCAGTCTTATCATTGACTAATCCTTTGACACCCCAATGAGAAGCCTCCATAAATGCCATCATTGGTTCCTTGTTTAAACGCCATTCTCTTGCTAAAACTTTGGCAGATGGAAATTTACAGCAGCTGAGCTCAAAAGTGACCTCAAAACAGTTGGAGTGTACATAGTTAAAGTCTTGCATACCACCTGAGAATAAAACGCACGTGGTTGAAGACAGAAGCAACAATTATTACGTTGATAAGTTGAAAATATTTTACCTCTGACTTCATACCAATTTGCACCATTTGTAATTCCATCATCAAACACATCTGGTGTGCATTCATTACCCCTCTTCATTGTGTCGTGCCTCTGTGAATAAGTCAGTGCCAATTTCTTGAATACCCCATCATCTGGTGAGAGGCTCTCCTTGCAGCAAGTCCTCTTGGAAGCAGAGTCATCATAGGGATAGGAAGCAACCAAGGCACCACCATGTAGATTTCCCGAGAGCACGAATGGCCTAGAGATGATCCAAGTCATGATTGCAACTGTCTCCGGCTGTCTTCCAGCAAGAATGGTTCCAATACGCACGGGATCGAACTGATCTGGAAAGTCACGATTGAGATCGATGTTGTTTTCGTTCTGACGACCGACGTATCTATCTTTACTTTCACACCTTCCTTCCTGTGAAATAAAGACATTTATAAATAGTTGGTGTTGTTTATAGATCTAAATTTTCACTGCAAGAAAACATGCTTACAATTGAATTCTCAAAACCATCAGGATTCATACTAGGCATCAAATAAATATCAGTTGTATTAACAAGCCTTGTAATCCTTTCATCAACTCCATAATTTGCAAGCAAATACTGTGCCATGTAGATAGTCAGCTGCCTTCCAACACTTTCATCCCCATGCATGTTGGCAACGTACTTGAACATCGGCGTCAGCAACTGTCGCTCTTGGCGCACGTTGGCGTTGATTTCCAGAGCCCATAATTCGCGATTCTTCACTGATCTGCCGACAGATGTTACTTTGGCGAGGTTAGGGTAGTCATTCTCTAGTTTTCGAAACAAAGTAGTCAACTGCTCGTAGTTGGTGTATCGCTGGGATTGCAGGAAGTCTTCGTTGAGGTCATCACCGCGAGACAAAGTCGCGCTTAAGGAAGTTTGGGCTTGGAGAAGCAGCAGACAACTTACAAGTCTAATGCACAATGACTTAAACATGATGTTTCAGTTTGGAGCTGGATTGCTCCGGGCACACGAATACCAGTGATGTCTACCTCTACCTTGGATGTATCACAGATGATGGAAATGTGGAAGAGCACTATGGATGTCCTTTGTTCTTTTCTTCCCGTTACCGCTGCTCGCCTGCTCACATTGGTGCCATTTTTGTTGACGTACGACAAATAGACAAATGAATGCAATGTGTCGGTTTGTTCAAGGTCAACTTGCAGAGGGCAGTGGAAGGAGTAGAAAATTGTACGTTTCTAGTTCTTACCTGTTATTACCGTTATGTACATTACTTCTAGTTTTCTTAAATGCTTACCGAAGTTCATGTGACACGTGAAACATTTTTTAGAGATACCAATTCAATTGTTTCTATCTTTTAAGTTTACAGATTCCTTTACTTATTTAGCACGCTTATCTTCAAAATATACCAGTTACCTTCTTCAGTTTTCAGCACTGAAGAAGACAACATGTCGAAAACGTTCTATTGTGAAGTGAACATTGGTAAGTGTTATAGTTAAGTTTGATCAACATAATAAATATTAAACACTTCATAACCACACTCAACAATACCCAAAGCAAGTTTAACCTCGTAAATACCTATAAGACAGTTTTCATGTATTAAAAATATGTGTTAAATGCTTTCGGGTGTAAAATATTTAAAAACTCTTAATCATACTCATGACATCGGTGGGTATTTATCTGAACATGTTATTCATACTAATTAAGTTAGGGAACAGCAAATATTCGATCGAGATGAGATTAGTGGCACCCGGTTTTCTCAATATTTTCGAAGGGTCAATCGTCTTTTGTCCTAAATTTCGATTTGATATATTGTCCCATAACTTCCATGATTATTCTTAGATCATTTAGCTGCATTCAATAACAATTTGTGAATAAATACCGAGGAAATGTGTGAAAATGTAATTTGTTTATCTTTAATGAATTTTTGTGAAATAGTGCAGACGAAATGAAAGTATGAATTATTCATTCATTCGATTGCAACAGTTTGAAATACAGCAATATTTATAGCAGTATAAGAAGAATATTTTACGATCAAACAATATACTGCACACTTATGGCATTAAGTTGATTGCCTGGCAATGAAATTCCTTAATAACAATTAGTGAGATAAATAATACTAGCAACAAATTATCACATTTGAGAGTAACAAATTCAAATGTTTCACAACTTTCAGTTTACAAATTCCATTACTTCCTTATCATGTGTATCTTCAAAAAGTGAATGCCGAAACAAAAAAAAATACAACTATGAAAATGTAACTAAATTTTGTGTAAAATTCAAAGTGACGAGCCAAAGTCCCCACCTTTCCCTGAAACAGCTGAGTGCAATTGTGCACAATTGAGCACAAATGTGCTAGTAATAAAAGGTGCTCGGTGATATAATATTCCTTATTATTACTGGTTGCATATAATTTCGTTCATAATTGATCTGTCCTATTTCTGCTTTGAAACAAAACAATAAATACTGTTCTTTGTTTAGGATTGAGATGTCTTCTCTAGAGAAACCATCAGAAATATTATAAGGCATTTCTCCAATCTACTTCTATCGAACCATGGAAACTAAAGAAAGTGTTGACAACAAATTTGAAAACAATCCGAAAGTAATAGACTTGAAACAATTGCAAGCTAAGCTGGAGGGCAATTTGAAAGTCTTAAATGATGCGTTAATTAGTAACAAATTACTCTTTTTGCAACTGACTATGGCAATGAATAAGGAGCAACAAATTTCTACCAGACATGACCAACTTAATCAATCCAGTCAAGAGAGTAATCTGATAGATAATGCAATGGATATTAACACAGTCCAACTTGAGTTAAATGATAATCGAAGTACAAATAAAAGTAATATTAATTTAGGATATGAAGATGATTCTGAAGAGGAAGAAGATTCAGATTAAACAATTCAACTTTTCTCCTATCTCGTCCACGTCAACTTTATTCTCACTCCCTTACCATTTCTTTTTCGCTATCTTACAATAATACACTAGTCCTCAAATTAATCTCTACCACCGTCCCTACTCTCGCACTACTACCCCTTCGCTCCACCGCTAAACTTTGACTCTCCCACGCTAACTTTGCCCACTCGACGACACCTCACTCTGTTGTTACCCACGGCCATGATATAAATAATATGGAGGTGTGATTCTGTTTAATATATACAGAATTATAATAGTACTTTAATACCACTTTATTTATTCAGAGTATTGTGATAATGGTATACATATAATAAATGATAAAATACAATTAATGTAACTACAATACTTGCTAAATAGTTATATATAGTCATTAAGTTATATCAACATAAGCACATATACGCGGCAATAACCACTTGGCCATGAGAGAAACAATCCAAATCAATAAATTGAACTTCTGCACAGTCTTTAAAAACGAGAAAAATATTAAATAAACCTACTGAAGAGAACAACAAACCGAAAATGTTATATAAACACTTACTATTTAGCAAGTGTGGTAGTTAACGACATTTATTTTCTGTTAACAAACTTGGCCTTATGAAATTGTTACTTATTGTTATAAAATTAGTAGCACAATGTGCTATAACATTAATTTGTAGAAGATGTTGTAGTTTAGTTTGTTAGTTATTCAACCTTGTCTTTCTTGTTTAGGTGAATGTGGTGAACCATTCGTTTTTCTGTACACGACCGTTGAATTCTATTCATCTGTCTAAAGTGTTCAGTTTGATTGCAGCCCGAAACTTTCACGCTAACGAATCTAGTTATATTAGCGAACTAGACCGGCTTCAGCTCACAAATATAAACAAGGGGGCACTCGCTGGCTACTCAGTCTATCCGACGCTCGACTAAGCTGACCGTAGTGGGCCACTCCCGCTTGGAATTGGCATCAGCCTAGGACAGGATACACGTGGCGCTCGTGTATCGCAATAAATACAGTTGTAGACCGGGAGCAGGAGTTGGGTATTGATGGCTGGATTGAGTTGGCGGAGAAGAAAGACTTGAACATACTAACTGACTGGAAGACTGATTGAGTGTTTGCAGCTAGCTAACGTGTCTTAATTAGATTGATTCAAGGTTCATGTAAGAGAGGGATTCAGGGATGGGAGACTGAGATGATGTATATTATAAATTATTTGTGAAACACAGTCATCCAATTCAAAACTATCATACTTTGAAAGAGAAACAGGCAGTGAAGAGATCTCAAACAATTCCCCAACTCGTCCAATTTAAAAAATTAAAGCAGTATGTGTCGTTGAGTGTGGTTATGAATTAATAAAACGTTTTCGGGATGTTGTCTTCTTCAGGATTAAGATTTAAGACTGAAAAAGGTAAAATTGCAATATCATCAAGCCATTCACAAGTGTCCTCCAGGTCAACAAATTGCTCTCGGATCTTCCATCAGTGGAAGATGGTTTCGGTATGTGAGAAATTTTATGAGTTGATTGATATGAGTTGAGTGTTTCCAACTCGGCTTTGTTGCAATCAAAGATGCAATCTGTCGGTGGGAGCACGCGTGAGACGATTCCTTGCTGTAGGTCGCCTGCGTGTCCGGTGTCTTTATAGAGAGCTCGGGGCTTCCCGGGAGCTGAACTGCTATTGAGATCGAACTGACCGAGTTGAACTGATGAGTTGTGAATTTTGGAGCTCTGATATCACATGGGCACGGCACTCTTGAGCAAATAGTGCCGGCCCTCTAGATTATAATAATTAATTTTATAATTTCGCGCAAACACAATCCTCTAAGCAGCTTCGCATTACTTATGCTCACTTGTAGTGGAGTCAAGTAAAACTAACATAAGCATACTCACCCTCCTACCAAACCACTCAAACTTGTCCGTTTTTGATGAATTTCTATCCAAGCTGCTTTAGAATCATTGTTCACTCAGTACAGGTAAAATGAAAGACACTACAATAACGTTGCTGCAAGATATCCGCCAAAGAAGCATAATGCCCATCAAGCCAAAATTGAATGAGGCAATGGGCGCTGAATGGTTTAGATCAAGGGTCGGCAAACTTTTTCGGACGGCGGGCCATTTTCGGATCAAATAAATTTGCGCAGGTCGCACAATGAAACTTTAAAAAACTATTTTTATCATAATATAATAACAATATGGCTGAAAACCAAAATTATACAATTTATAAGAGTAATTTCAGGCTAATTTCCTTAATTTGCAACCCAAATACATTTTTTAATAAACTCATCATAAATCCGTAAATAGTTTGATATGTTTAACAATTATGATCGAATGATGTGAGGATGTTTGGAGCAATACTGAATTTTGTTTGATTGTAGTGTATTTTCTATGGCATTGCTAAGACAAAAAATTAATAATTTATAAAACTAATACGCCCGACAATTGAATATAATACTAAATTATTTTTATAGTGATGATTAATAAAACAATAGAAAAGGCCTTGTGCCTCAAGGTGAAAAAACAAAGAAAACAATAATTTGTAATAAATCTCGCTCATTTTTCAGCAGTCAGCAGCAACGCTACAACACGATCACGCTATAAGTTGGTTGTTTTTTCTTGTTCGTGCTTTGCCGGGCCGTACAAAAGGTTGTTGAGGGCCGTTTACGGTTCACGAGCCGTAGGTTGGCGACCCCTGGTATAGATCAAGAGTCGGCAATCTTTTTCGGACGGCGGGCCAGAAAAGCAAATTTACGCTAGTCGCACATTTAATTTTGTGTTTTATCAAAAATAAACATAGCAATAATTATACAATTTATAAAAAGAATTTGTCAACTTAAAAAAAATCCGGAAAAACTCAATAGCCGTAAATGACTTGTTATGTAAAGCAATTAATATCGAGATACGTAAGGATGTTCCTTCTGTAGCACTGACAAACTGAACATAACACTAAATTATTTTAATGATGATTAATAGAACAATCACAAGGGTCAAACTGCAGCGTAGATGAAAAAAAAAAAACAAACAAAACAATAATATATCTAACCCATCTCGGACATTTTTGTCACCAGACACGGTACACTATAAGTTTGTTGTTTTTTTTTTTTCTTAAATTATCTTGGTGCTTTGGCGGGCTGTAGAAAAAGTTACAACGGGCCGCAGGCTCCCGACTCAAGGCTTTACATCATTCAATTCAGGAGGTGTTTGCTCTATTTTCAACAAGAAGGAAAACTACGTTCCTTTTCACTTTCGTGCAAGGTATCAAAGGCTTTACCGATGTGGTAATCATAATTAAACCGTCAGAATATCAAATTGGCCAAATCTTCCAACCCAATAAACCTCATTTCACGCCAAACATAATCCACATAATGAAAGCACGTTTCCTGTCAACTGCCGATAACACCAATCGGCTTAATACGCGCATATACGCTGATAGTAACGTTGTAATAAGCAATCGCAGCCAGTACGTAGCAGCTGTATTGGTCTCACAGAGCGTGCGCGCCTTTCGCCGTCGCCGCCGCCGCCGCCGCAATCGATCGCGGTTTCAAGGTGCCTACTCGACCTGCTGCGCGTGCAAAACAGCTCAAGTCAACGCCTACCACGGCCTAGAGTCGCCACCATAATACCATCGTAGAATCAATTAGTCGCCGGTGCGATGACGGCGTGCGCACCGCTCCCAGCGGCCGCCAGTTAGACGCGAACGGTGCGTACAAATGTTTACAACTGCCTACCTTGTCGCGCGCAACAGCATCAATAGCATGGTGATGGCGGACGACCAGGACCTCAAGGCGCGCCTCCTGGCGGCGGTCAAGAAGGAAGTCAAGCAGGTGATGGAGGAGTCCGTCACGCGCAAGCACATCCACGAGGATAGCGGGTCCGTGACGGCGTTATGCGCCGCTGTTGAAGCATGTCTATCTCAAGGTGAGCCGGTCAATACCAAATCTCATTCACATTCATCAATCAATCACCTTATAGGCTTGCGTCGCAGGGCTCTAGGTCTCTTCAAAACCTCCAGTACAACGGCACTCCTGCACAAAATCGCCAAGCACAGCGAGGAGGCGGCGATTGTATCTCGCAAGGTGCAGCAGATTGAGAATGCAGACCCCAATCGACGTTCTAGCTCCAGCAGTGATAGTGTGACGAAGCCGACATTAAAGAAAGGTGTGTCCTTGCCATTAATGACACCGCTCCCCAAATATCTCTGGTTACGCCTAGCATTGTTCGAGAAGCAGCTGGCAAAGATCATCGACCATCTGGTGACCAATGCTGCCAAGTACTATGACAAGGACGCGCTGGTAGCAGATCCTGACTTTGGTAACATCTTGTCTTCTTTACTGGTTGGACCTTGTGCGTTGGACTATTCGAGAGCTAGGAACAATGATCACTACTACTCCGATCCACCTGCTGACGAATTGGTAAGTAGGAAACCCAAGCCTCGCTTCGGATCGTTCTATCTCTCGGATTCCAGTTGCAACGCAGCAAAATCTCCTCGGCTCATTCAACCCCACCTCCAGTACGACGTCCATTCAATTTCAAACGATCATTGAATACCTCGGCAGAAGAAGGTGGTAACAGACCCACATCTCAATACGCCAAAGTTTACGTAGAAAGTCTCCATCAGAATAACAAATCAACGCTTTTATTCGGAAAGAACAATGTTCTTGTCTTACCCTCTAGTGCCAATGAGCAAATGCCTGGATACTTGGGCCTCTATCAAAACGCTCATTGTTTGGTGATCAAATGGACGCCAAATCAGTTGATGAACGGAGCAAGTTCTGGCCTCCCAGCTGAAGACAACCAGGATACTAGCATCTACTGGGATTACGCTCTCCAAGTGCGTCTAGATGAGATAGTCTACGTGCATTGCCACCAAGACGCAGAGTCAGGGGGAACAGTCATCCTCGTTGGGCAAGACGGAGTGCAACGTCCTCCAATTCACTTTCCCAAAGGTGGACATATGTTGGCTTTCCTCAGCTGTATCGAAACAGGTCTATTGCCACGTGGAAGACTAGACCCTCCCTTGTGGTCACAGCGCGGTGGGCAGAACAAGAAGAAGAAACGACCGCTACCTGCCTTGTCCGAATCAGCGGCAGCTGAAGAGATGAACAAGGACTACGTCTTTAGAATCATAGATAATCTCAATTCTGGAGCTATTCCAAAGAGGAATGAATTGATGGATACTCACGCCAAGTTGCCAACTAAGGTCAGAGTGCAATTGGCCTCCTCTTCCACCTCATCGGAAAGTTCCACGAGAAGTTTTAGCATGGATCAGGCGCCTGGGTTAGGTTCACCGTCACCTCCTACAGTTTGTATCAAAGCTGTTTGTGACTCTATGAAGCGGCAGATCATCTCCCGAGCATTCTATGGGTGGTTAGCTTATTGCAGGCATTTGAACACGGTGAGGACCCATTTGAGCGGATTGGTCAATACGGAGATAATCAGTGGTGAAGGTGCTCGGGATGGCATTACTCCTGAAAAGTGGGCCGAATTGTGTGTGGATGGTGTTTGTTCAGATGGGGCTGAAGTGTTCCGTTTAGCGTACTTCGGAGGCGTCGCCAACGAGAACCTGAGGAGGAAAATATGGCCGTACCTACTGGGTCATTGGAAGTTTGGAAGTACGATGGAGGAAAGGAATGTCCTCAACGAAGAGACCAAACAAGCGTATGAAAATACGATGAGTGAGTGGTTAGCAGTTGAGGCTATTGTCAAGCAGAGAGATAAAGAGTCCCAAATGATTGCAATCGCGAAACTGAGCAGTGATAGTGTCAGCAATGACCAGGTCCCACAGAAGATACAGCGAGAGTTGAGCAATGAAGTGTTTGAAGACGATGTTAGTGACTACGAGTGCATCTCCAATGAGGATCTGTCTTCAAGCGAGGAAGATAACGGCAAGAAATGCGAAGATCCAGAGAATCCAACAAAAGAAAAGCAGCCGAAGAAAGAGAATACGATCAAGTATACTGCGAGTGATGACGAAGATGTCATCACAAAAGATCCAGATGATCTAGATGGACCAGACGAAGGGGGAGCCAATAGTATTGAAGATGAAGAGAAGATGCCGGAATTGCCATCAACTTGCTTTGTCCATGAAGTTATCGTGACCAATGCAAGTGTTGATATTTGTATGGGAATCGATAAAGATGGCAATATTAATAGTGATCTGGATTCGGTTCAGGAAGAGACGGCCACGTTGGATTCCTGTCTGGAAACACATGGATTAGTGTCTCCAGCTTGTGTATCGCCTGCTAGTAGCAATGGAGGAGTATACAGCGTAAGTATCTGATAAAAATGATAGGAAGCAAGAGAGATATTAATCGACTGATTGGGGTTGGTAGACGGAATTGTTGAACAACTTTGGATTGAACCTCCATCGCATCGAAAAGGACGTCCAGCGTTGTGATCGGAACTTCTGGTATTTCGCTGGGGATGCTGGGGAGAACTTAGACAAACTTAGGAATATAATGTGCACGTAAGTTTGCCATAAATAACCAAATCACCTTAATCTAATTTCAATTGTAACTTACGCTTCTGTCTTTGAAGTTATGTCTGGGAACATCTTGACATTGGCTACATGCAAGGCATGTGTGATCTAGTAGCACCTCTTCTGGTCATCTTCGACGACGAAAGTCTCACCTACGCCTGTTTCTGTCACCTCATGGAGCGGATGATTGAAAACTTCCCCAACGGAAATGCCATGGATTGTCATTTTGCAAATATGCGGTCGTTGATTCAAATTCTCGACGTAGAGATGTATGAGCTAATGCATGCTCATGGGGATTACACACATTTCTACTTCTGCTATCGATGGTTCCTGCTGGATTTCAAACGAGAGTTGGTCTATGCCGATGTGTATGCTGCTTGGGAGACGATCTGGGCTGCACAGAGGATTTCTTCCGGGCACTTTGTACTGTTCCTTGCGTTGGCGTTCTTGGAGAGCTATCGGGATATCATTCTCGGTAATTGTATGGATTTTACGGATATTATTAAGTTTTTCAATGGTGAGTTAACAAGTGGAACATGGGAAACGGTGGACTTAATACCTCAATAGCTTTTAAAACATTGGTGACATTTTAATACTTCATAAAAATGTTACCAAATGACAAGTTTATTTACGGATAAACATTCCTTAAATCATTATTAAAAATTGTATAAAATTATTTTTTAACAATGCGTATTTACAGACAATTGTTAGATACCAAATTTTTTACATGTTGAGAGACTTATTTTGAAATTACGATCACATCCGAACTCACTGTTAACCTCCAAAATATTCAAACTTTTACTGATTCTCTGTTAATTTTAGAAATGGCTGAAAGACACGATGCCGCTGCTGTGATCAAACTAGCGCGGGAATTGGTGCTACAATTACAACTGCTCATCGAAAACAAATAAATGACCAACGTGTTGCCTGCGTTTCACAGAGTATGTATCAACGGTTGTATAACTTACCAAAACTAGAGACCTAACCTAACAATAGGAATTCACATTACCTAAACGAGCTACTTTATAAGGACAATTAAAGTTTATGTTCTAATTTGACCATAACCAGCTAATTGACTATTGTAATACCATGTTAATGAATTATTTCAAGAGCGGATAAAACAAATTTGTGTGCCTTTTTTACAACATGAAAATGAAGAAAACTATGCTGCAGCTGGCAGGTGCACCAGAGATTTTATATCACTATTATAAACTATTCGAAATACAATTCACACATCATCATCTCTCTAACTAGAAATATTGTGAAAGAAACACTCTAATGCTACAAACAATGAAATAACTACATTAAATACGATAGGTACGCATAAAAAGTATAATATATATTATATTATATCAGATTTACGAGATGAAAATATTATATTTATATACGAGACAAAGGTGCAACGACGAAAATGTCGCTAAATGAATTACAATGTAATAGTTTATTATAAATAGTTATGATAGAATCAATGTATAGAAAATATTATAAGTATTTATTACATAAGTGGATCGAGTTGTGAGGTTATAAAGATGAAATATAAATGGACAGGAGCTACCTAGTTATTTTCATTATTCAATGTGTATGTTTCATATATAGAGCAGACTATAAACTATATTTTTGTTAGAAACAATGAAGAAAGAGTGCCAAATGGTTTATAATTGTTACAAATGCAAGCGGATTGATGAGGTTAAACAATGGTAAACAATTAAACAACTAATTAGATGGACTAAGCCAAATCGATGTACATACAATGACATATCACTTGTAGTCAGATCTAGATTTTATTCCAATTATGTTGAGTTCGAAAAATATGAGAGAATCAACAAAGAAATTAACTTATAATAGATTATATTATGGTGAATTTAATAATGGCCTCTTTATTAACTGCTTTATACCCATTCCCATTTTCTGCTGTTTAGAAAATCGGGAAACTTTTAAAGAAACAAATGAATTCGTTTTCTTTCGGAACCACTCGTTATATTTTTAAGTTGGCAACTTTGTTTTGTACGACGCATGCGCAACTGCAACTGTAGTTGGTTCTCCGTCCGTTCACTGCGGACCAACACTCTTTCGCTTTGTGGCATCTCGCGGACATGGCACCTGTAAGTTCTCGTCTGGCACAGCACTTGTGTAAATTGTGTAAAATAACTTGATATTTTTGTGCATCCGTGAAATAAATTTACGGTGTAATGCATATATACCTATATACCCTGCGGCTGAGTTCAACAATTCGTGGAGTTTTCGCGTGGATGGCGTAGATTCCTGTCGATTTGTTCGAATATTTCAGCGCTCCTAACCTCCGAATGGGGGCGAGCGGGCATGCAGGCTTTCTGGTAGAAACACGACTTAGTTGATGTTGTGGATTCCAGACAAAGCCCGTTGGGGCCCCCAAGGTCGGCAAGAAGCACTACATTCGCGGCAAGGGCATGAAGAAGAAGAAGGTCGCTCTTCGTTTCACTATCGACTGCACGCATCCAGTTGAGGACACCATTCTTGATGTTGCCAACTTTGTAAGTACCTTATTATATTCATAGTAGTATAATCATCAACAATTACAAAGAATTATTGAAATGCAGGTGGTAAAAATTATGGATCTGTTGGTTGTAAACATGCATCATGCAAGTATATACTTATATTAAATGTTGTCTATTTGTGTTTAGGAAAAATACTTGTTGGATCGCATTAAGGTCAATGGCAAAACTAACAACATGGGCAAAGATGTTACTCTCGGCCGCGAGAAGAACACCAAGCTGGTGCTTACATCTGATATCCCCTTCTCTAAGAGGTACCTGAAATACCTCACCAAGAAATACTTGAAGAAGAACAATCTTCGTGATTGGCTGCGTGTGGTTGCGTCTGGAAAAGATAAATATGAGTTGAGGTACTTCCAGATTAACAACCAGGATGATGACGATGATGAAGATAACGATTAAGTTATTTTTACTTGGCGTCAAGTTGTACACAATTTATTAATAAAATGATAAAATCTATACATATTGTGTTTTTTTTTTCTTTCAAATATCTTTTTGGGATTAAGAAGTGATGCGGGTGGTGGGAAGTTTGGTGTGCATTAGGTTGCCTACTCGACATTACATTTAGAGTTTTGCTGA
The DNA here is from genome assembly GCA_027575565.1 of Diploeciton nevermanni. Classification (NCBI taxonomy): domain Eukaryota; kingdom Metazoa; phylum Arthropoda; class Insecta; order Coleoptera; family Staphylinidae; genus Diploeciton; species Diploeciton nevermanni. The sequence goes on from JAODIE010020909.1 coordinate 36,653, forward strand.
TTTAATAAAGTGCTTCTCAGTAATAATTATTTTGTAACATTATTTCCCTCGGCACGGAAGGAATGGAGTGTTAAGTATGGCGCTTGCCTCTCATCTTCGAGACCCTGCTTCAATTCCCGGTTGCAAAGGTGGGGGACAGGGCTCTTTAAAGGGCTGATGATCCCCCTAGTAAAGGATCTAAAACCCGATTTAATTGGGTGACAATAATCCGCAGGATTGGAAAAACCATAGTAAATAAAATTTCCCTCGGTGATATTTGGTATTAATTGTTTTAGCGCGTCCGTTTACTTCACCAAGGTGTCTGCTGAATGATGATAAATGGCGTCTCGCGTAACCTAGAAACACAGGTACTGCGCGTTCGCGTCGTCAGTGTGTGCGTTTTCCCCGCATCTAACTGTATTCGCACTGCGCGCGAGTTTCACACACGCTGACGCCATCCACACGATTACATCAACTGCCTCACAAACCGCGGCCTTGTTATTGTTTTTCTCCGTGCGTCAAGCCCGCCAGTGCATTGCATCACCACCATCCGCGCCCGCATTACCGCCGCCGCCAGCGGTAATGTCTCCAACGCAGCCGCCGGCACCATCGGCCCGAAGCCCGTCCGCGACGCACACAGCCCCGACGCAGCGCGCGCGTGTGTGAGTGGTTTTTGTTTGTTTTGTAGGTCAATCGCGAATTGACGCCGCCGCCACCGACCAAGCTGCACACGCTGCCGACGAACGGTGGTGCAATGCGGACACCGCACGAGTAGCAGGAGATGATACTCAAAAGTGCCGCGAGCAGCGTCGAGGCGCCAGACGCCCAGTCGCAGCAGAATGCGAGCGCTAAGAGTGTTACCACGCTGGCGGCGACTGCCGCCGCAGCCGCCACCGTCAGGGAGTTCGCGGACAGAGTGCCCCGACGTGTACCCATCATCGAGTTGAACGAGCATCTCACTTGCTTTCTGTGCAAAGGATACTTTGTTGACGCTACTACAATCATTGAGTGTTTGCATTCTTGTAAGTGGAAACCAAATCATTGCTGGCAACGTAATTTAACACTAGCCAATATTTTCACTTTTCATAGTTTGTCGAAGTTGCCTTGTGAAATATTTAGTGAGCAATAAGTATTGTCCGGTGTGTGATGTGCAAGTGCACAAGACCAAACCATTGCTCAACATTAGACCTGATAAAACTCTACAAGATGTTGTATATAAACTTGTACCTAAACTATATCAAAGTAAGTAGCATATTCCCAATTCATTGGTCTATCAATCTATAAACATTGCCTTTTTAGATGAAATGCAAAAACGATGTGAATACTATACGCAACACCCTGAATCATCACCATCTCCTCTGGAAACTCGAGGGGAAACTTCTTATCAGTATCTCCTTAGTCCTGATGAAATGTTGTGCATTTCCCTAGCATATAATGGAGCATCAGACAAGTGTACACTACGTTATCTGCGCTGCAGTGCTTCAGTCTCCATATCTCATCTGCAGAAATTAATTAGGAACAAGTATGACCTAAGTGTGCATCATAAAGTGGAAGTTCTGCACCAGGAGCATACTCTGTCTTCCTATTTGACTCTGATTGATATTGCCTATATTCATTTGTGGAGACGAGTGAGTGCTTTAATTACTTATTGTCAAAACTGAACGAATTTAATAAATTTGTTGCTTCGTTGCAGAAAGGACCTCTAGAACTAACATATCGAATTTATGAAAGCATCAACAAAATTTCACGGGGATTTCCTACAAACCAGGAAACTAACAACAATGATTCCGGTGGTGAAGAAGGTTGGAAAGAAGTCCAACTACGGATTAGTGAAAATGGCGAAATGAGTTTTACCGGAATTCAGGATTGTTTAAGTCTACTTGATGAAAATATACTGAAAGATGACGAGGACTCGCTGGAATTGAAGGAGAGTAAAGATAGTAAAGACTGTAAGGAAAGTCAGGATGGAAAAGAAGTCATATGTAGTAAAGAGAAGAAACAGAAAGACTCCAAAGAAATACCTAAAGACAATCTGACGTCAATAAAAGCATCACCCTCGAAGAAACTGAAACTTGACAAGAGAGCTAGGGACACTAAACTATCATCACTTAAAGAACCAAAGCGAGAAACAAGGTCAGCCTTACAAGCTTTACAAGCTAAGAACACCACTGACGAGAAGACAAGTGAAAAGAATGGTAAAACCGAGAAGATTGACAAGAAAAGCAAAGATACTTCAGGGAAGATTACGAAAGATCGTAAACGAAAAAGTGATGATAGCGATAAGCTTGGCAAGGACAAAGACACTGATATTGAAGTTAAGAAATCAAAAAAATTGGATGAGATACAATCCACTCTGCCGGCAGGTATTTCGATTACACTGCCACCGACAAAGCCACCTTTACAGAATCTCTCGAATAATCATCCATTGAAGAAACATTCATTGTCTGCCTCAGTAAAATCCCAATTGGGACACTTGACCAGCTTGAATTGCAGCACAACAGTCACTGCTTCAACATACCAGCCTCCAACTGTCAATCAAAAGCCGTCCCCACCATGTGAGTTGAAGACCCACTCAATACCAGTGAGTGCAACATCTTCAGCAGTGAAAGCCACTTCGGCAAGTTCAACCTACACTACATCAGCATCGGCGACATCAATTGGGAACACCTCGGAGAGTCATAGTGTACAAACAGGTCAGAGTCCTGTTCATTATGCACAATATCCTAGAGTATATACGCCACCTTCGACGAATTACACTCCAATAAATGTGCCTACCTTTGGACATCCTGGACGAGGAGGAGGAGTACAAAGGTATCCACATCAAAGTCCGGTGCATCCAAGTCAATCGAGATATATTCCTCCTGGACTTCAACATCAGCAACAGCTGGATAAACAGAAATTCAGGATGGATACACCGAAAGGATGGAAGCCTCCGGTTATGCTCAGACAAGTGCAAAGACCACAAACACCTCCACTTCAACCATCCCAACCACCAGGACCCGTTCAACCTGGATCAACGAATGATCTACGAAATGTGCGACCGGCGAAGTTCTTTAAGATGAGGAATAACATGCCGAGGTATTTAGGGTGTCCAGCGTCGGGTGTCAAGCCGATGTATACAGTCCAGGGTAGTCCAGAAAAGGAAGATGAGAAGGATAACAAGGAGAAAGCTGACAGGAAAGGGAAACCAGTCAAGGATTTATCTAAGACATTCAAGGATGAATCTAAGGACACTTCTAAAGATTCACAGGATGTGAAAGACACAACGGATTCTAAGGAGGATACGACAGACTCGAAACCTCAATCACACCTGAAGGAAGAGAAGAAACCAGATGTGATGAAATCTCCGGAAACAATCAAACGACACTCAATTGTCAAGATTGATCCGAAGACCCTGAAACCAATCGCGGAACGTGCGCCAGATTTGACTAGTCTTACCACGACCTTCACTCCCAGTCAGAACCCGAGTGCGGAGGTTTCTCTTCAACAGCAGAGACCGCAAGAATTGAAAATCAACACTTCCTCAGTGTCGATTTTCAATCCTATCAAGCTGCAATCTGAAAGGAAAAGTCCACATTCGCCAATCAGCAAACGACCTGCTTCTACTTCTAGTCCCACCATCACCGGAATGACCTCAAACACATCTACGATCAGCAGCAGTACTTCCACAATGAGTGGGGGTAGTCCAGGTATCAGTGGTGTTACTGGCGTACCTCCACTTGCAATGTCCTCAACTATGTCAGGCATGCCTGGGATGATACCCATGTCAGTGCATAGTCCACTTGCCCAACCACATCAATCTAAACAGAAGGCTAATTTGAGCTATACACCTCCCAATCCATTTGTGCCGCATCTTCAAGCGCCGACAATGGGCCCCAATCAGTTTATGTATACATCACCTGGCGGTTATCCGTACGATCCAATAATGGCAGCGTTTTTGGCATATAGCAGAGCTCCGTTTAATTACGATTTTCACAAGTTGCAAATGGGGCAGATGGGTCAAATTGGGAATATGCAGATACCGTACGGGGTTCAGCCATTGGTTATGATGAGTCAGCAATCGAGTCCGCCTGCCGTTGGCAAGAAGGCAAAGGAAGTGAAGGAGGTGAAGGATAAATCGAAAGGATGTTCAAGTTCTCCAAAGGTGGAGAAGGTGGAAAGTTTGAAAATATCTCAATCGGCGACTGGCCATTCTACTGCAAAGGATGCGAAACAAGAACAGAACACCAAAGAAGTCACACAGGTAGCTAAGACGAGCAATAACCCAGTTAATTCATCAACAGCAGGCACTAGTAATACAACACCACATGCAACGGCATTAACACAAAAAGACCCCAAAGAGGTGAAAACAAAAGAAAAAGAAGTCACCCGTCCGAAATCAGTGACCCCACCAAATTGTAAGTCAGTTAAAAGTGAGAAATCTCTACAAAATGCACTTGATAAACTGACTAAAGCCAAAATGAATGTGGAATTGATTGATGATAAGGATAAAGAGAAGGGAAATTCTTTAAGTTCACAAACAAATTCTAGCGACGTGCAATTGTCTTTGACTTCACCAAATATCACAAGTCCACCACCTAAAGTGAATAAAATTGAGATTAAGTCACAGATAACAATTACACCTCAAGGAGTTTGTAGTATTAGTTCAGGTGCTGCTTTGGAGGAAACGAAAAACAAAGAATTAAAGGAAGTTAAGTTCGAATCAAAGGGACCTGAAGAGCTTACACAGCTTGTTAAGGAGGAAGATGGCAATCAAAAATTATTGGCAGAAGATGAAGCGTTACAGGATAAAGGTGAGATTAAAGTGGCGGAGAGAGTTTTGAAGGACAAAGAAGTGATTTGTAATTATGTAAAGGAAGAACCGAAAGAAGAGAAAGAAACTACAAGTGTTAAATGTGAAGTAAATCATAAACAAGTTGAAAGTGGAACAGATGTACCTCCAATTGAGTGCAAGAAGGCAAATGAAGTGTCAATAACATGCAAGTCGGCAAATCAAGTTGATACTGATAAAAATGCTAGTAAGGATACTATTACAATACCCAAAGAAAACAATGTCAATTCTTTGAAAACAACTTCTTCGGATGATACCCACAAAGAAGAGTCTACTACTGTACCTCATACACCACTTCCTGAAAAAGTTCATGAAGAAACACAAGATGCAAGAGTTGAAGAAGTTGATGAGGAACCACAAAGTACTACTGTTTCATCACTAACTTCTTCCTTGCCATCCGTTGAAACAACACCAAAGCCTTCAACAAAAGAAGAATCAGATTGTGCTGCACCTGCATCAAAAGCAAGTGAGAATATCGCAAAAAATGATAAAGCAAAGTGCACATTAAACTAGCGCGAGTGCAACTCTTAAAAAAGTGCCTAATGTTTGAGAAGAATCCAGACATTTTATTGACTAGGTTGACTATTCTAAGTTGAAACTGTGAGATGTAAATTATATTCATAAATTCTAATGTATTTAACACACGTAGCATGATAAGGAACTAACGCTAGTTAACGTGTTTAAGGTCACTATTCATAGACTTTTGTCTAACAGCAAACAAATTACGCTAGTTAATATATCATTGCTGGTTTGATCAAGATGTACATAAAATGTTTTAATGGTGATGAGCAATCTAGAAGAGGTGAGGTGGAAGCAAACTGATGAATGCTTGACGTGAAAAATTTGGTGCCTTTATAAAAACCATGTAATCTGAAGATGTTTCGGATAGAGTCGGACGCAGAGGTCTATTTTTTGAAGACATTTCCAAATTGACTATAGTAACACAATGCAAATTGATTGAAATTCTATTTATGCACGCTGATATGGCATCTAATCCGATAGAAGATCACGTGGAAATGAGACAAGCGCAGAGTCAATCGATGTCTCGAAATGGGTTTATACAGAATAAGCTAAGCGTATATTATATTAGTTGTAGGACTGTATCATATATGTAGAATTTCTAACTGGACAAGATTTGTTTGCTTAGTTTTAAGCGTTTTCTGAATCTTATAAAAAGCAAGTTATTTTTACTTACGAAGCAAGGCGGTGTATTATTTTGTTGTTTCGTTGGTTTAACGACAGGTTGCTGGATTTATATTGATATAAATATATATATATATAGAAAGAGTTGACTTTTTTGTTTGTAAACGAGATGCAAATTAAAGATTTATCACTCATGAATCTCGATAAGAATCTAATTTACAATTGCCCATGGCTTAGAACTCGACCCATAATCCAATTTCGGTATCAGTCTTCGGTATCAAATTGCCGTTTATTTTATACATTTGTTTACATGAGATGCAGTAATAATTCTCCTATGAATTGATAATTTATGCCGACTCTGAAAAACATTAATTCGACGGTGATTTTCAGTGATTCGGCGAAGAAATAAATGATGCGATAGATTTGTAACGGTCGACAAGGCGACAAAATTGTGGTTGATGTACGAAATTAATGAAGGAATTTTAATTAAAAACGGTGAGAATGGGGTAATTTGTTGAGAATTAAGGCAAAAAACAGCATTCTACAGTATAACAAATTTGTTCTCGACAACCGGAAACCGACCGATTGAACAGAAATAGAAACAAAAAAAAAAAAAAAGAATGGAAATCATCTGGAATCGGGTCAAAATCACCCACCTTCTGACATCATTCAAACGACGGCCTCAAAATTTTAATTTTTCAACAACAGTAGTAGTAGAACATTGCAAAACGGTAAGTAGAATTGAGGCAATGGAATAAAAATACGAACCCATTTCGTTCAGATTCTTTTAATAATCATTGTTCACTTCATTTGAATTATTTTAAGCAAATAGCTTGCTCCGCTTCTCCTATCCATCCGAATCAATAATTCCCTTCATATAAACAGGCAAATTTTACATAAAATGAAACAACAACTTGCGATCAAGCGTCACCATCATCATAAATCGTTGCATGCGAACGTAATTTTTTGTACAGTACGCTCACTAAAAAATTCCACATGGGGACGCGCCTTATGCACAAACGCCAAAACGTAAACATATTCATGATGCGTTGCGACGCCCCCAATTGCTTCCAAATAAAAAAACCATCGCTTCCTAAGAGTATAAAAAAAAATCCGAGTTCAAAATCGCATCAGTAGTTACATCGGCTCGAAGATGAAATCAATGTAAAGCAATCGAACCGATCACGACAGAGAAAAAACGGAAAACGAAAGTAAACAATCGGACATAAACAATTTAAAGTTCTAAAACTTCGTAACAATGAATGAATATAAACAAAAACAATTAATATGGAAATGGATGCAATCGAAATATGCTGAAATTTGATTAAATTAATTCATATAAAACAAGTAGTCTATCTATCAACTATCTCTTGCTTTCAATTGCTTAATACGCGTCCGTTTGTTTAGTTCCGTTGCATATCTACATGCATGAGAACGTGTCGAGTCCATCTATAGTGGTGTAAAATTGAAAAATAAGAAATTGCTAAAATTGGATACGTGTACAAGAATGACTGACTTCAGTCATCTTTGCTGTGTTCACCAAGTGGAACACTCTTAACTGATGTCCACATAATGCCTCTCAAGCAGCATCTTCTTCTCATCGCCTAGCTTCGGAAAGCGATTCATATGTTTAACAAACACTGGTTTTGGGATGACTTCCAATGGTGTTGCCATCATGCTACGAGCACTGGTAGCATCAGCCCAATGCTGTAAAAATGTAGCCCACTCCTCAACTTGTTCATTGCTAACATTACCAGATGAGAGGAGATATTCCGTACGCACGAAAATGGTCACTAATGCACTTACACCGAACTGAAAATGGAAAACAATTATTGTAAAATTCAAATTTATTGATTCGTTATACCAATTTACCTTGTTGCCAACTACAAATTGCAACGGTGCTTTGTGCAGGTGACTCAACGGTGTTGCCCTTCCTTCAGTAGGTCTTATATTCTGCTCCACCTTGTTAACAATCGTCAGGACATCCCTCATACGTGTCGTCTGCACGAACCTCTTGAAATACGGATGCAGACGTGGCAATAAATTATCCCCAACTGAATCCCGTCTCCCAATCAATGGGATACAAAGCAGAACTTTACACCAGAGTACTGCATACTCATCAATAGTATAATCCGATCCTAACAACGGTAAAACACGCAGTAACAACATTTTCCCCTTTCTGATATTCAAAAACGAAACAAACTTGTCTTCCTGTAGCAAACTCTGCATGATTTTCAGCAGGTAGTCAACTGGGTTATCCTTAGGAGGATTTGATTCATCCTGTAGTAAACGTAGCAATTTCTGTTTAGCTTCCGGAGTCGCAGCTGATTCCATTTCACGCAGACGCTGCTTCTGCTTGATCTCGATGAGTTTCTCCGTATTGCTCACTGCCAGTGGATTAAGCAGATCCTCTGCCTTGAGAACCAAGGAATAGAGGGATTCCAAGTCGAGCAGTAGTTGTTTGGTCTTCCTGGTGTCGCGAGATGGTGTTGAATCCGACTCCTTTTCCAATGTAACCACATCGGTGTCGATGATTTTCCTCGGGGCAGTTACAGAAACGCATTGGAGTTTACCGAGAGAGTTCTCAAACTGTTGTGGGGTGTAATTGCGTTGATGTTGGGTCTCCGAACGCTCAGAGTTGTTCCTATTCCGCGACTGATGTTGATTATGATGGTTATGGTGATGATGTGGTTGATTTCGCGGCATTTGTAGGGGGGGTTCAGCCACATTCCTCGCCTTCCTCTCTTTGAATACGGTATAGTAGTAATCATCAAAGTAGGGTGTCCCTGTATTCAACTGCAAGTGTTGAATATTCAACAGCCATTGCTTCTCTCTATTGGTCATCAATCCATCATACTCATCTCGAGGTTTGCCCCCACTCCCAGCGCTGCCCATCCGATTCTTCTGGCTCATCATCTGCTGCTGCACATGTTGTTGATGCTGTTGTTCTTTCTGTCTTTGCTGTGTAGCTGCCGCCATCTGCATGTGCATCCGTATCTGCTGTTGATGTTGCAGATGAGGAGGCATAGGAACACCATTCCGCATGTTAGGAGGCATCGGCGGGAAGTTGGGAAAACCTCCATTCCCACCAAATTGTTGCAGGTGTGGTGGAAGTGGCACACCAGGTCGAAGCATTGGCATTGGGAATTGACCAGGTGGTGGACATACTCCAGGCATACCTGGGAGACCTACTGAGAAACCAGGCGGCAAACGTGGTTGCTGTTGAGATGGTGGTTGAAAACCAGGAGGCATTGGACGTTGTGGAACTACCTGCGAATGAGGAAGATGTGGGTGAAATCCAGGTGGGAAGCGGGATGGATGCTGGGGTTGTTGCTGTTGTTGAAGTGGTCGCTTCTGCATATTCTAAAATATTATTAATTAAAATAATAAACAATTATTAACAATCTGATAAAAATAAAAGACTGTTGAATTACCTGCTGATTATGTGGCTGTTGTTGAATATGTTGTTGATGATGCTGTGGTGGGAGTCCGGGCGGATGGTGTTGGATCTTAGGGCTCGCAAACATCTTCTCAATCTCCTCCACTGTTGGAATATGGGGCACATTAAGCCCCATTTTGTCAATTTTCGGCGCTATGTTTCCATTTTTATAGTGTTGCTGCAAAATATTTCTCTGCATCTGTTGCATTTGCTGTTCTTTTGCACCATATTGCCAATCAGCTTTTGTCTTTTTACTTCCAAAAAGGTCATCTTCATCTGAGTCATTAAGCACCAAGTCTCTGATTGAATTTTCTACAAAACACAGCAAGTTACAAGGTTTTTCTCATGTTTAACTGCATTGTAAAACATATATGTTACTGTAGCTCAAATTATTTAGGTTGCAACATACCAATGTGTTCAGAATGTTTTGAGTTTTCATCATAATGTGCATATTGTTGGTGTTGCTCCTCCCAGTCATCATTGAGTACTGTATTATCACCTAGAGATCCAAATGTCTCATCATTAAGTGCATCATATTCATCTTCCTCTCCCTCGCCCAAATCGGCATCGTCGTCTGGTAATAAGTTACTTTCATTCTAAAAGCCACATATGTAATTACCAACATATTTGAGCAAATAGCAGTATAATACATAAAACAAGTGACTATCAACAAGTTGTTTGAATGTTTTAACAATGGCTTTCATTATTCTTTATACAAGCAAGTTCACAACCACTAACACAATGCTGCACTGTTTATAATTTGATATAAGCACCGATATCAAGCAGATGGATATAAAATAACCAAATGATGAAATACATACGTTTAACGATGTGTCGAAACCAAAAAATGTGTTAGCCATTTGCATGAGCGAACCGTATACACATGTTCCCGAGCGGCGAACGTGATGGCGCAGCGGCGATGTCCACTAGGCGCTAGTCAATCTGCTCCGGGAGCTTCTGCTCAGGAGGCTTAAAAATCACGCTGAAGACGATTGCTTCCAAAGCACTTAGTAATAAACTTTTCTCGCCCTATCGCTCACTTTACCAACGTTGGTTGTGATTTGACAGGCGTGTACTGTTTGCTCGGATTTCTTCGTGTTTTTAATCACTAGCTGTCAATGGCATCAAGAATTTAAAGTTTGTGACTTTAACATAACAATATGAATTGTATACAATTTATAAACAATATTGCAGTTTATTTATTAAGTTATACACTTAAATAATAAATTTTATTTTAAGTGAGAAAGTAGATAATAATGGAAGAAATTTTTTGAAAGTAAATGTTTGATACTTTGGTTTTGGTTGGCTAACCTGCACTTAAAAACTAGAAAACTGCCAAGTATCACGTTACATTTAAACTTCACCAGTAGTTGTCAGAGTTGCCCGTAATATTTAAAAGAAACAAAGTCGAATAAACTACCATCAACTACATCCGAGGTCTCAATGCAAAGAAACAAGTATTCTCTATCAACGTTCAATGCAAAATAAGTATGCAAACCACTAGTTTATGTTCAAAAACAAAGTACAAAAAAAAAAACAAGAAATAAAAATAACAGTATTCTATAAAAAAACTTTGCCGGTGTCGCGCGCAAAATAGTAGCTCGACTTCAATATCTTTTGAGAACAAATGTTGTATTCATTTACGTATGTATTTCTTCGAAATTTCATGAAAGTAAAGGTTGAGAACTCATAAGGACTAGCGATATGTTTTACGTTACAATTTATAATTTCTCGGTAATAGCAAGAACGCCCGGCGACAAGCGAAGTTATACGAGTCAGCGCTGCCGGCGCAAAACGAATTTTTACGAATCGTGCGAGCGGTATATTGTTAATAAGACATTTTTTCAATGTTTAGAATAAGTAAGTTATTAATACTGAAAAAATTATTAGAGAAGTTGATATTTAAAACATGGATATGCGAATGTGCAGTTTGTTAACGTGGAATGAAACTGGAAAATCAAAATATGTCATCTTAGTTTAAAATCTCTGCAATAGCTGTCAAAGGTATCAATAATAGTTAGGAAATCAAAACAAATCGTGAATAAGCATTTAATCACTTTTAAACAGTCAATAAAATAAGTAACTGATTTCTATTCACAACTCAACTCAATTAAACACAACAGTATTGTATTTGATCTATAATATTGCACTTATTCCAATGCATACAAAAGTTTCAGTAATAACTTAGTGCGTATTACATAAAGTCTCACGTCACCGTTGACCAAGGTACGCCGCGCGGGGATGATATTTAAATCGCACTTGTCCTCAGCAAGACACAAACGCGACGCGACCACACAACTGAACGATGCGATTCTGTTACTTAATTAAATCACATCACACTCTTCGCACCTTCAAGGTAACTTATTGTTAAGCAGGCAGAGTGAAGAAGGTGCAGAAAGAGAAAACGTTTCACTCGGCACGCAGTGATTGACGTACGGCAGCTGACGAACGAAGACGAAACTTGGATTTTCGACGCACGAAACAATTATATAAATTATAATACCGACGAGCTTCGAATTGACAGGTAAGTGATTAGTTGTATTAATTCATTAACTGCTAATCAAAGAAGTGGATGCGCTTCCACTATGCCTAATTGAAAGTCCCGTGGAAGTTTTCAAATATGGCATTCGACGCGCGTGCAGATTGACGTCGGAGATCATCAGACTGAGATTGAATTGTTTTTGAGAGAGATTTGAGATTGTTTTTGTCATCATTATGCGGATGTAGCTAGAAGGTGACTTTTGATGGTGCGATTAGAGTGATTGGTATTCAGTTTGGGTTGAGTGGACGTTGGACGACTTGAAATTACCGGCAGCATGGGGGTTTTCAATTAATCGCTAGTTGCAAACGTGAGGCACAATAGAATAAGAATAAGTTCATGTCAGTACAAGAGACACGGTACGAGTTTCAGTATTTGACTTAAGTTGAGAACGTTATAAAGTAAACACTGTTTTAAATAGCTGTATTAGCAGTTTATACCGAAATTACTCAATTGTTTCTCGTCTCTTGATGTTATTGGTATTAAATTTAAGCGAATTAATTGTTTAGCACACTAGTGTTTGAAAAACTTATGCGGTTAGCAATTTATTTTATTTACTTGAAACAATCTAGTTAACATTTAGATTATTAAGACCATATATTATTTTTCTTCGGTTAAAGTTCTGAGTGAGAATTTATAAAAGAAAATGTTTAAATTAGTTTTCAACGAAACGACAAAACAATGTAGAACTAATGCCGTGCAACAAAATTAAAACAGGGTGTTGTGAAGACATGGTCTTCTTCACATGTCTCTTTGAAGTTGCTTGCTAAAATTATAGTCTTGAAGGTAGGTTAACCGTAACTCAATATTAATTGGGGTATCGTTAAGTGTGGTTATGTGGTGTGGAATATGATTTAATATGTGAAGAAAAGAAGGAATCGCAATCATTTGTTTGTTAGCTATTTGAATAAACTAATATTCATTATGTAAGCATTAAGTTTTCGTTTTCGGCTTGTTGCTTTCTTCAGTGTCGAAACATGCTAACGAACGTATATATATATATATATATATAGTGAAGAAAGCAGCCAGCCAAACATGTGTTATAAATTAATATTTACATAATATTAGTTTATTGTTTTATTCAAATATCAAACAATGAAATGATTGAGATTTCTTTCTTTCACTTCGGCAGCAAGCCGAAAACGTGTTATAAGTAAATGTTTCGTAAGTATTATAGTTAAACACACTTAACGACATTTATTTTCTGTTAACAAACTTAAAAATCGTTGTTTTGGATGAAACTAGTAGTACAATGGGCTGTAACGTTAATTCGTAGCAAATGAAAAGAAGAAACAATTGACTAGCTGGATAAAATTACAGGAAACTGTAACTTTACAAGCCATTTCCATAAGAAAACCAGAAATGTTGAGAGTTTAATTCGTCGCGTCTTAGCCTCTAACTGCAATTTCGAAATTTGTCAATTCTTAGACCTTGCGAGTTCGGAAGTTTTGCATTTGAAAGTAAAAGTGTTTTCATCTCGTCTTTATACATTCCACGTGAATTCTCAATGCTTTAACCCAATATTGGCACAAGCAACTTTTTCTTTCTCGGATGCACCAACCTGCACTGCACACGCATCCTGCGAACGAACAGCGCGTGATATAACAGCCGAAACTTTTCTCTTTTATGGCTTCGCGATTACCATCGAAAGTCACTGAAAGTGAAATGCGCAATTATACACCAGAATGCAGTATCACTGCAATGTACAACCGAGTTGGTGTTGCTGTACGGACCGGCCGATGTAATTGGTGATGTGCTGTGCGTTGAAGCAGAGCGGCCATCTTGTTTGTGAATTTGATTCGAGCAACTTAATTGTATACCAAGAGACAATGAAGAGCTTTGTTAGTTGAGTGACATCAGGATGGAAAAGTTGGTGATTATTTCTAAATCAAGCAGCAAACGGACAAGAACCACAATTGCCGTATTGTTGAACGCAATTGCAGAAAGCTATCGCTTTAAATCTACTCTCGGTCTTTTTCGATTATAAAATTTTGATCAATTTGTTGATTGTATTTTCTCGTTTGTATATAGTAGTCTAGTAGCGCCACTTGAGCATAAAACAATTGTTTAGATAGTGATTTCAGTCATAATAGCACTTAAGTGTGACGCATTTAAACTTTCTTTCCATCGTTGCACTGAGCACCATAAACAAGAGCAAACATTGGCCCATGCTGGTCCAAGTGACGCAACCGAATACGGTCTTTGGAAGAAAGTATCGAGCGAAGATGATCGAAGGCCAAAAAGTGAAACGGTTGTCGTCGCACATGCATGCACACCGCGATTGCGTGACGCTTCTGAATAGGAACAGCGCCTGTGATTCAAGTGTCGCATCGCCATGGGCGACATGTCGCGTAATGACTCAATTAATCACACGTGTGCATGCAAATTGAGGATGGACTTGTCAAGCAATGTGCTGCTGATGTTGGTTGCAACAACAATTTGTCACGATTTCTAGCATAATGGATTAGATAATAAGTGAATTGGGACGGAAATTGAGGTTAGATTTAAGTGAAATTACTTAATCTACCTGCATTAGTTTGGTTAGAATTCTATCTGTTTCTATATGGTTTGTTAATTGGAACGATTCGTTGGTTGGAGATGGGTCGTGGAGGTTGAAGAATTCTATGAAAGTACGACGGGGTGTGTGATTAAGTGCTTATTGTTGTGAATGTTTGATAAGTTGCTTTTTACAAGTATACGCTGGTGATCCTGTAAATGTTGAAAAGATTTATCGAGTTGTGGATTTTATTGAGTATTTTGCTTCTTGATCTATATACAATTTTAGAAGTTAACCTGTGGATATTATGATTAATATAGTTAAATGTTAGGTATTTTCTTTAAAGGAATAGGTGTTTCATTGCATTGTATGTTTTAGCTATGCCTTTGGTTTTATTGAAATGGAACTATTGTGGATTATTAGGTTTTTGTCTGTTGCTTTTCTGTATACTGTCAGATCTAGGTAACTTATTGTGGTATTGTTTTCTACAGTGAAATCAATATTAGGGTGTGCGTTGTTGAATATGTTTAGATTGTTCTTGTTGTTGGGTTGGGTATCATTTTCTTAGATAACTTCATGTCTCTTCTTATAGAGACAATGCAGAATATTTCGTAAAATATTGCATTTGCGATCGTGTCTAGTATTAGTAACATTTCATGCTCACTTAATAACTTTAATTTATTGATTATGTTGAAAAATCTCTTTGTATAATGTGTTTTCATAATTAATTACAAGACATGATCGTAATCATAAAATTATTTCATCAGCACTACTGAAGCATTCTTCAAAAATAATTTTGACTACAACTTGATTATGAAATTCATTTTGTTCATTAGAAACTTTTAATATTATTAAATGCGTTTTTACCATTTACACTTTTATTAATCTTGTACATTTCAAATGTAAATGTGTTTATGTGATTAAA
>JAODIE010020920.1:0-22576 GCA_027575565.1 Diploeciton nevermanni
GGCGCTGGCGATGCGATGCTCGTGACTTATCGCGCGACTTCGCAGATTTCACGAACAGTATCAATATGTTACTTCAACTAAGATCATACTGAAGAAGGCAACATGCTGAAAACTTTATACCAAGTGAATAAAAGTAAGTGTTATAGTAAAATTTTATCAACATAAAACATATTTATCATACACCTAAATTAAATAAAAATTTTTGATAGTTTCAACTCTTTTACTCAAATAACAACTAAATTATTCAAAAACTATATAAATAGTCAATCTGAAAACATTGCCCAAATAATAGTTTTGATTTTATTCCAAAATGCAAATTTATATGCTTAATTAAACTTTTGTCTATTATAGGCAAATTAATTAAACACAATATAAGCTTCAACTTAATAACAATTTTAATTTAAAAGAAGTTCTTTTTATTCAAACCCAAAACAATCTTTTTCTGTCAGATTGTCATTTCTTATTATTAACGGGGAGCGGCAGATGACAACATGCTTTCATGCTTATGCTTTCAGTAAATATGCGAAATTTTCATGGAAAGTACAGGTTAAAGTAGTCATATAACTTTAAGCTGTACTTTCCATAAAAATTCTATTCACCGCATATTTATTGAATACACTTGTCATCTGCCGCTCCCAGTTCGTATAAAGTTTTTCTACTTAACAGTATGAAAAGCTGGTTTTTCGCATCATTCTAAAGTCTTCGCCCATATTTTCAGACTGTCCAACCACAGCAAGTTTGACATAATAGCCAATATACGCAAAGTCTTAATAAAAAAGCAAAAACAACAGTGAAACAAGTCACTCTTGCACACTTAAAACATCAAACACAAATCTGCGAAGATTTGCAAAATGTTCTAGAATAATAAAATACGAAAAAGATCTAAGATCACCTAAGCACTATCTTTTGCGATTTACTCTACTTTTGTTATTTACACTTTGAATGATAATTTTTATGTTTTCTGTTAGGGAATTGTTTTGAAGTATGTGACTTTTAGTCGGCAATTTTGCAGTCCATTTTGTCGCAAATTCGCACGTTTGATCCTCGCTAGTTTCCTTGAGTGTTGGACGTAACTATTTTTAATAAAAACGGGCAGCCCGCTATAATAATAATAATAATCAGCGTATAAACCACCTGCGCGTTTGCCAAAAAGTAAAATTAACGAGAGAGTGCGCTTGATGAGCGTGTTGCGCGACCGAACGAAATTCCAATTGCGAAACATTACGGACAAATGCTAATAACGTCGCATGTCTCACCTTCAAAATGGACTTTGCAAAAATATATGCAAACAAAACCAACAGTACATGTAACCTTCATCAAGAGAAGATAAAACCATTTCTTCTTTTCCATAAAAAAAAAACAGGTATGACTAATCCAATTATTAGAAATTTATTAAATAAATCATACTTACTCAAGCAAATTTATTCCCTTCGTTAATATATCTCATTCAGTTTCCTTCAGTTGTTGATGGTTTTGTTGTATCTTAGGGAAACTAATAACTATAAGTGACTCTTGTAAGTGTTTCTATTTAGTTGTGAACGTCTGCGAATTGTTTGTTAAAGTATTTCAATCTCCGCTTCGCGCACTTCGGAGAAGACGAGGCGCGTCGCGTCGCGAGACTACACACTACTAGGACATCGCGCACCGCACTGCTGCGGACACGGGCGTCGCGACGACGCCGACAGTAGCTCAGCGCTCGCGCACTTGGTACGTTTATTTCCGTCCACCAGCCGCCGCCAAACTGCGTGCGTGCTGGCAGGGCGGCAGTCACCAGCGATGACGACGGCGCCACTGTCAACTAACAACCCCAACTCACCAAATAAAAAATATAAAAAATGAAGAAATGCTTGAAACAAAGAGTACTTGATTGATTAATTGTCTTTTCTCAGTGTATAAATATATTTTTTAATGTCGGGTTTATAGTGAACTTATATTTTGTTTTTCTCTTTTCTTGCATTCTAATTTGTATCGTTTGTAATTGCAACTAATCTAGCTTTTGTTAAAATTATGGTAACAATCGCTATAAAACAATTTCACACTCTCGTGCGCACCCCCACTTTTAGCTTCAATGCCCCCACCGCTACCTGCCGTCTCCAAGTGCTCTCAGGTGTACTGACATATGCGCATGACTTCCATACACTCCGCCGCCCCAGAGTGAGTTCAATCAGTCGACTATTCGCATTGCAATCGTTTGAATATTTAAAAATGTCGATTTGAAGAAAAACGTTGTTTCAACTAGGTCACTAGAGGTTATCAACATTCATCGTCAAGCAAAGAAAATAAACATAAAATCTAAATTACTTGATTTAAACGCAAAAGTTTTCTCTCTTACTTTATCAAAGAAATGCTTTAAACAAGGTAGAGATTAAAACTGACTGAAATATGCAACGTTGTGTTGGAAATACGCAGAATATTTTAAAATATTAATAAAAAATCTGAATATTTTTAAACTTTTAGAATAATTTAGGAGTACGTTACTTAAATAATAATTTAGTAAAAACACAGAAAGAGTTTATGAACCTTAAATTATAAAATAAATAGTGTCACTTTTTTGCAATTATTTATTTACTTTACTTTATTTATAAGTCAAACACCTTGCTTCATTGACAGTTCAAATAACTTGCTTCACTTTGTCGCGATTTCAATTCATTAAAGAAATAATGAAATTGCGAAGCAAATCCAAATAAATATTTGAAGAGTTTGAAAGGTCAGAGGGTACAGCATAAAATAAGAAATTTTAAACAAAACTAAATGTAAACGAAACAATTTACTAAAGCGAATATATAAATCTCTCACACTATACAATTGTTTGCTGCCTGTTTGTTATTCGGTGGGATTGTAGAACAGGAACGTACCTACAAAATCATTAATTGTAATAAATATTGTTGCATCTAATTGAATAACTTTAGATATGGTATCAAACCAAACAAAATTTGTGTTTTTTCTTCCCTGAAAACGTAAAAAATCTCGTGTTTAATCATGATCTAGGTACACTAGTAAAGTGTACTTTGCTATATCTTCACTTAGAACACACTATTACAGTACTGTAAATACAACTAGAATGTTGTAGAGTAATTAAACTTATTATTTTTTGCCACAGAAGATGGCGCAATGCAGAGTTAATTTTAAAACAGGAAACTGCTAAACTAGATATTTGATAATTAGCTATTAGATGGATGTCAAAGAAAGAAGTACCTAAAATAATAATATAATTACGCTTCCAAAAGTGCAGTATTTGTTACAATCAAAATGTATATATTTATTTAAGTGCTAAGCATTTATGAAGTAATAGCTGAAATTCGTTAAAACACTATTATTAATAACTTTTTTAAACTTCTGTCTCTAAGTATAGATAATTGAAAGAATAACTAAAAAATAATTAAGGGCATTATGCGACATGAACGATTTAATTTTATTGCCGACGCGCACATAGGATATCCTTGCGTTCAGCTGTCACGCCTCGTAAATAGATAACCAACAGACGTACACAAGCCGAACGCTCGTTGCTTGCCTAATGAAAATTCGAAAACGATCGTCCTAAAATACCGCCATTGTGGCAAGCTTACTAGTAGACCCTACCAGCAAATGCGCCTCGAAAATAACCATTTCCTAGGTCAACGCTGCATCGTGCACGTCTCAAGTAATACGATTTATTGAGATATTTTTCAAACAAAACAATGAAAATAAATTGTAACGCAGTGTCACGCTAATAAATACAAACTAAACAAGGAATATTTTTTTTTTTTAGAAAAAATGTTTTATTCAAATGCACCAAGAAGAAGAAGCTTTTAATCTCTCATCTATAGAAAAACTAGTAATTTTTCAACCTGTAAAAGAAGTTACACTAAAAATATCTGAAGATACTTTTGAGTTGATTGAAGACATAAATATGTCCAACGCAAAAAACAAAACATATTACTCTGAAAATGATATTAATAACACTGTGGAACATCAAATTTTCGATCGAGATGGCATTCACCAGAAGAAACAAGAAACAAATGGTAAAGAAGTAGTTGTAATTATCTTAAAAGTAAAATTTGTTTTCTAAAAAAACTGAGTGTCATAATGTAACATATATATATTTTTTTTAAAGTTGAAGACATTAGCTTTATATTAAACTAATACCACGTATGGTTGTCAATATTAATATGTGATGAAAAACCGCAGAAAAGTGTTATTCCTGTAATATTAATTAATTAAGATCAAGTTAGAACTGTGCTTTACTAGAATCCATTGAGAACTAATATTATAGTAAGTGGATTAGAAGGATTTGGACTAAAATTTATAGATTAGTTAATTTTACGTGGTGCTAATATAATTTGTCATAATTTCAAAGAGAAGCTGCATCATTAAAGTGTCAACTAAGGATGGTTGCAAATCACATTTTATTACAGAAAGCATTGAAGATGGGTAAAATCGCAGGTAATGTCGATCTAATTGGTATACTCTATAATGTTATTTTTGTAAATTAAAGTGTAGAAACATTCCTTAAGTTTTGCAAATCAAAAACACAAATTTTCAAATTAAAGAACTTCTTTTAAATCTTAAAATTGTCTCTTTACATAGAAATAATAATTAATCCTATTTATAATGTGTACGCTAAGGTTAGATACTATGTTTAACTCAGATATTATGAATTAAGGTGAGAGTGCAAAATATGTTGAACTAAGCTCTCTGAGCTTTTAGTCGTGAAGAGAACCACAGTTCTTTTGCATCCCGTGAGCTAGCGGTTATTGTAGTACAAGTATTGCCTTAATATTAACTAGTCTTGCAACGTGTGCACAAAATTTCAGCTCAATGGATTGAAGACATCTACTTCAGAATTGAACATATTCAAATGTATTATGTGCAATTCACTCCTAATAACTGCTAATGACCCTGGTAGTTGGTGCAGTAGTACGGTGTCTGCACCCGGCATGGTTGCAGTACGCTTCAAAAACAACAACAATAATATTTCAGAAAGCATTTTGTGTTCTTATATTATTTTAATTGTGATTATGCATTAATTTCCCAGTTTATTTAATGTTCATAAGGTCTGGTTAATTTGTTCTAAACCATCTGCACATATTTCTGGGTCAATTAAGCCTAAAATATTCCAAGTACCCACATGCACGCATCGTTAATTTCCATGCTTTTCTCCGTAGTTGTAAGCACAAAAACGCCCATCCGCCCTTAAGCTGAATATACCTTGCTTTTACCTCGGCCGCAAGTAATCGATAGGACACTCTTCATACAAACGCTCGGCTGGAATAATGGTGGCTGGTTTACTATACTTTTCTATATAATATTAACGACTATAACGTTTTACAATCGAATATTTGCTTTTCATAAAATTTAGCATCTTCAGCGCTAAGCCTGCTTAAGATATAAAGTTTACACTTGTTTCTTTGTTTCAATGTTTTCAGTTCACGATAATTATTAATATACAAAGTTTTGGCTTTACAACTTAGAAACTTAAATAATTTAGGATAATAACCGTCAGCTCGATGTCTTCATATTACATTATTGTAACTTTGAAAGAACGTGTATCTAGCATAAAGATGGAATTAAGGCTTCGGTTAAGTATATACTTACATTTAGTGCTAGTCGACAGTATACTCGTACTCTAATTGCTTTTTTCACTGTGCGAAGAGCGTGAAGTGTGAAGAGCAATTCCCAAAGGAGGGGTGTAAGTCCTTTCGGGAACGTCTACTAGAAGTATTTTTCTTAGGATATAGTTGAATTACGTATTACTTTCGTGCTATGTATACTCGATTAGAGATTAGGAGAATTGCTCTGACGAAAAAATTATGTGAAGAACAAGAAAATGATTTGCATTTGACTTAGTAAATTAAGTTGCATTGCATTTATTGCAGTTATTTTTTATTTTTACAATATACAAACAGTAAAAAAGATACATTTTTTACTGTAATGACCTGAATGTACTGTAATGTTTATTTATAGTAATGATTTCCATGGTTTTTCTTTCGAAAAAGCTGATATTGTCAGTTTTAGAATTTCTAACACAGAGGACACTTTTGCAAATTGAAAGAGTTGAGTAACACAAGTTGTCTACCTAGTATATATGTAAGTAAAAACAGTCCAGTGGTTCATACAAGACAAAATACGTTATAAATACAACAGAACGTCAGTTAACGCAGTCGTAACAAGTTTAATTATCTTGTAACAAGTCGTAAATAAATTATTCAAGATGGGTAAGGGATTCAATAATTATATGTGTAAAAAGTTTTTCCATCCAGCATCGCGAGACAACTTAAAGCGAGTAAGTACACTTTTAACCTCGACTTTGGAGGAATTTCCTTATATTTTCAATAACAGAAAAACCAATATATCCTGGTAGGTATGGATGGCAGAACAAAAAGCTGCTGCCTACAAGCAGAAACAAGAAGAACTCCGCCAACAATACGAGAAGGAACAGGACTTACATGACAACAAAGCAATGCTCAGCAAAGATAGCAAGGATAAATTAAGCATTAATTTCATGTATGAACCACCTCCAGGTGTTAAGAAGGACCGTGAACGTGAAGATAATGAGCCTGAGTATAAATTCGAGTGGCAACGTAAGTACAACGCACCTCGTGAAAGTTATTGTAAGGGTGATCAAGAAATTCGAGATCAACCATTTGGTATCCAAGTACGAAATGTTAGATGCATTAAGTGTCATAAATGGGGGCATATAAATACAGACAAGGAGTGTCCAATGTACAGTTTGAGTATGAGTGCAGCTAGGAGTTTGGAAACAGGGCCAATTTTGGATCAGAATTCATTGGTTTTACAAATGTTAGATGATGGTTTGGCTTTAAAGAAGCAGCATATTACCAATGGTGGGTCGAATTTGTTGATTGATGAAGAAGATCCTAATGCTGAAGCTACATTTTTGAATTCATTAACTACAAAACAGAAGAAAGCCTTGTTAAAGTAAGTTTAATTTTTAACTACTAACAGGAGTGCATTAATGTATTTCGTTATTTTTGGTTGCCCTTTAGGAAGCTGAATAAAATCGAACGTCGAGAACGGCGTAAGAACCTGAAGAGAGCAGTGAAGGGGAATGATTCTGACTCGGACGAAGACCCAAAGTCTAAAAATCGTCGCAAAGGACACAAACATAGATATTAATTGCGTATATTGGGATCACAAAAATGGTAGGATGAGGAATTAGGTAATAATGGCAAACATATTACTCTTGAAAAAAAATACACTTATTTAAACGTGAAAATATTATGATATTAATGAAAAATAACATAATTTGGATATTGGCATATAAATGAAATAATGTTACAGTGACTAGAAGTATAAATATACTTATTCATGGTTTAAATCATGCCAGATGATCGTTTTTATCATGAGATTTTCCATTGTTACATTCGAACAAATCAGCGGATAATTTCAACAATATGAAACTCCTAACTGTATTACTTCATAATATAGGTACATTTTCTTTGAAAATGCCAACGAATTGAATGCGATAGAAATTGTCATTGATTCAATTACATTTAAAACCAAAATGGTTTACCCGATATAATTTATTAAACTTTGTACTAACCGTCTATCAAATCATTTATACAAAATGCAGCGCTTTTTGTATAATTTCGGAATGATTTTTGAATTACTGCATTCGGAATATTATTTTTTACATCGCTTAATTCTTGCAATTATTGTTAATACGAACTGAGGAATGAAGCACCATACAGTGCAATACATACTCCCGCATTCAAGTTGCTCTTCGTCAGTATCAAAGCTGTTAGGATCCAGAATCCTTACTCGGAAGAACCAGATCGGAGAGTGTCAGCGCAGTGATGAATGTGAATTATTAGTAGAGATCAATGGTCTCACAGCTGGATTACCACCTGGTGACCTTGGATTACTATGCGGACGTGGAGATAATTCAGGACAGTTCTGCATACATGGCTGGTAACAAACGGCGCTCGCGTGTCCTGATCGTCCGGAAGTAAGTGGATCACCATCCACCCACGTATCCGTCGCTGGATCATATACTTCCACAGTGGCGAGGAAATTCTGACCGTCATATCCTCCCATTGCGTATATTTTGCAATCTAGTACAGTGACACTCAAAGCCGATCGTGCTATTCGTATACTACTGACAAACTCCCAGATATCCATTTCAGTGTCATAGCGCTCTACTGTACTAAGTTGTTTTGAACCATCATAGCCACCAATCACGTAGATGCATTGATTTATTACGGCCACACCTGCACCACTGCGCATTGTATGCATTGGTCTTACCATTGTCCAGGCATCGTTTTCCGGATGGTAACATTCGACTGTATTGTGGCGCATTTCACCATCAAAACCACCGATTGCGTAGAGAAGACGGTTGACAACTGCACAGCCGACCGCAAGGCGTTTGTAGTGCATTGGTTGAACAGTGGTCCATCGATCAACATCGGGATCATAACTATGGGAGAAATTACCACAAAATTAAAGGGTTTGAAAAGTCGAAACCGCTTACCATTCAACACTATTGTGATATCTTGATCCTTCACTTCCTCCAACTGCATATAAAAGACCATCCATGACAGCAACACCTACTCGATTCCTGGGCATTGACATTGGGCTGCAAGCTCTCCATTGGTCCCTGGTTGGGTTGTATTTGTCTACCCAATCACTATCATAGCTATTGCCAGGTGTAGTGTTGCGTCCTCCAACTGCGTAAAAATTTCCCTACAACAACAAAACCAAATAGATAATTTGTCTCCTTTATAAACTAAATATCTATAACATACCCTCAAAAATGCTCCTCCCAATCCCGACCTCGCCACTGTCAACTGATCCAGCTGATGCCATGTTTTATCATCCACATTGTACCCTTCCATAACATTCAAAGATTGTCTAAAGTACCCTCCGGCAATATAAATAATCCTCGGCGTATTCGGCGTCCTTTCTTTAACCACTGTTCGTTTATGCAAAGTCAAGTCTTTGAAAATCCTAGCCAGGTATTCCCTGCATGCTGGTGTCTTTCGAAGAACATCACAGTTAGTCATCTGGTCATTGAGGAACCGCGGAGTGAGAAATTGACAGCGCACTGCACTTAGAATTGCCTCCATACGTTTCCTCCGGTTCTCTTCATCAAACTTCACCCATTTTAGAACAGCACTATAGACTTCTCTCTCGTCTTGTACATTAAGCTCGTCTTTTTTAATCAGGTTAATCAATTGTATTGCGCTTAATTGTAGAAATTCTTCTTCTTGGCATATCTGAGCAAATAGATTTGATAAATCGGATAATTAATTATAAGAATACCTACTTGAATAAAATGGCGTTCAATGTATTGGTTTGCCTTTTTGCACAGCTCGTTGCAACCATGCTGTTCGGCAAAATTAGCAATTCCAATGGCATTGCTAGGGTCGAGCTGACGCTCTAGGAAGTCACAGCACGCTTGAATCACATTCGTAACCTACAACACCCCAAACAGCAACATTAATTCAATAGATTACTACAATGTAATACCGCCTCACTTTCCGAAAAAATATATAAAAAACTTTCACCTGAAACATTGTCGCAGCAGGCAAAAGTTGGCACACAGTGTTTTCCGTGACGCGAATACGTCCAGTGTACATGAAATGGATTAATCGCCCCATGGCCGTTGGTGAAACACCCTGGAGCGTCACACGATCCATATCGGACTCTCGTAAACCCCCAGTGAACATCGCCTTGAAATATGGGCTAGCGGCAGCGAGTATTACACGATGGGCGTGGAATAATTCACTTTCAACTTGTAACACTACATCTGTGAGCATATGATGCCCACGCATCATGTCCATAGCCTAATAGAAAAATAATTGATCAGCACGAAGATTTCTGGGTGCTAGGTTGAAATTACCTTCATTGCATCTTTAATATACTCTACCATCATAAAGCACATGTCGCCCACGTCGGAATTGCACCCGGGTGCTGGTCGCATTGTCTCTTGTGGGGGCGGCTTTTTATGCATCGTTTCCCATAAGTTTGTGCAGTAGTAACTAATATCTTCTTCTCCGTCCATTCTGTAAATGAGGAAATAATTGTGTACTTGTTATCGGCACATGTGTAGTTGTAAAATACACAAAATTAATCAATAAGTGAATGCTGATACAAAAATTGATAAGTTTATCTAAGAGAACTGGATTTATCTGGTTCCTAGTCATCGTCACAAAACGTTTAGTCTATTTAACTTCAATTACTTATTATATATATATATATATATGCAGTTATTCTAGACAAGTTGGTAGGAAATTAATATATTTATATTGTATAATGTAATTGTTGTGGGATGACTCTTGGCATTGAGTTGAAATTATTTATTTTGGGACGCGGTCAAAAATTCATCTAGAGCATTCACGTGCCAAATGCTACCAAATGTGATTGCATTTCCTATATTCGAGTTTTCCTGTTTTATTGCTAGAAAATATAAAAAAGGAAAAAATGTGTCGTAATAGAAAGTATTTTTATTTTAATGGAAATTCATAGCTTGAATGGATGCTAAACATTGAAACAAACTAAAATAACCACCAAGAAAAGAAGAAAAATATAACATACTCATAATGAGTGAATTTTAAAACCTGTTTTAAACAAATTGTTTAAATTAACTGAAGTTCGTGCTTAATAAACTCGGTGATATAATAAAAATGCACGAAAAAACTTATTTGAAAATACCGTAAAACATTTGTTGCAAATGAATTTGAAGACTGCAAGTCACCTGCGTGTTTGATCGTAACCGTTGCGCCGACAACGTGAAAACGTAAAATACAATGCAAAGCTATATAAAATAAAGTTACAACCATGTATATTATTCAAGTCGAAAGTATTTTACTTAACACAAGCGTTATAATGCGATTTCTTGACTGAAAAAGTGCAGAAAATTGCAAGTCGATTAGCGAGTAATTAAAATAGTTTTAGTCTGCATTAAAACTTCAACTTACAGTGCGTCGAAGGGATCGACTCGATTCGGGAATGGTAAAACCTTCATTTAGGTGCGCTAGACAACTGGTGTGGTATCCACTTAAAATACAAATGGCAATTTCGTAACAGCGCATAATATCATGTGAGGCATGATACGATGCTTTCCGAAAATTGTTGTACACAACTTCAACTTACTATTAACGTACAACTTGAGAACAATCTAGAATTGTTTATTGAATTATAATTTAGGACCAAAATCCATAAAACAATTAAAATCGTTTATTTATAATTAAATTAAAGCAACGGCAAAGCATAGCAAGTAGGGCATACTTTGTAATCCAAAATAAAAAATATTTCTAAATTGGCTTCTTATGCCACTATAATTTAACAAGAAATGATCGTAGTTTCCTAATTAATCAGCACGCGTTTGTATTTTTTCGGT
The DNA here is from genome assembly GCA_027575565.1 of Diploeciton nevermanni. Classification (NCBI taxonomy): domain Eukaryota; kingdom Metazoa; phylum Arthropoda; class Insecta; order Coleoptera; family Staphylinidae; genus Diploeciton; species Diploeciton nevermanni. The sequence goes on from JAODIE010020920.1 coordinate 11,342, forward strand.
ACTCGGTCGCGCGCTGGCAGCAGCGACAAGAAGACTGAATGAACCTGGTGTGGAGCTGGTGAAATTAACGAAGTGAACAAATGCAAACGCTGGGCTGGCTTGGAGTAACACTTGTCAGCATGACTTGCAAATAGCGCATACGAGTGAAATGAAACGGAGACGATGGCGGTATACAGGTAGAAAACAATAGAGAAACCTATGCTAAAAATGCGACTAATATAGTATAATTATCACAAATGAATTTCCTTGTATCGGCATTGGGAAGCGTGCATATTGAACACATAGGTTGATAAGCTTATTAGTGACAGAGAATACAGAGAACGAAAATATTACAGAGCAATAGAAGCTAGACAAATACCGGATAATAAGTTATTCAATTAGGTTTCAATGGTTTCATATATTTTACAAGTGGGTAATAAAGAATTTTCACCTATGTTAAGATTTAAGGCAGAACATTTTTAGTTTACTAACTCGGCCTAATAAACAAGCACAAACATTATTCGCGAGTGTATTCCAATTTATTTCATATATTATGCCGAATTGGATTTTAGGCAAATCTTATTCTTGTTTTTAATAAAACAAGTTTTGACTTGTTGCCTTCGTCAGGCTGAAGAACTTATACTTTATGTATTTTTTGCACTTTCGACATTTCTATTTGTAACTTGAATGTCATCCCAATAGATATCAAATTATCTCCCAGTTAGTTATCACAAAGTTACGAAAATGTACAATGCTCTTAAACTCTTAGGTTGAACTTTGGTAGTAAAAATGAAAACATGTTCATTCCTATTTAAACAATCTAAACTGAAATTAAGGATGTCCCAAAAATGGGAATCATGTAGCCACTTAACCTTTCAGTTATGTCTATGACCCAAAATAAAACACTAGAATGACACACTTCCAATTATTTCAACGAAAATCTTGTACTGTCTTACCTAATCAAAGAGGCCAGCAAGTGGTTTAGCGTTTATTTCCATCTGTGCAATAGTTTAATAGACTATTAACATCCTTTCATACTGTTTGTACGCAGCATTCCGGAATAGAATTCAGATTGATTAGAACACGTTGCAAAGCATCAATCTAACTGCGTATCAGCAGTTCAAATTTGTTAACTCATGGAATTATCACCAAAACGTTAAAAACAGAGATGACTGTGCACAAAATGCTTGCAATTCATAGAAACATTTAATGTAAAATTGGTTGTGTAATTCTGCATGATCTGGCATGCGCCTTGTCGTAAGTATCCGCAATAAAACGTTATGCTTGTCGTGCAGTTGCTAATTAATTATCTATGCAATCTTAATTAATGCAGGCAATCCATGTCTCATAGCAAATTAGTGCCTGTTTGCCTTGCAGATGAAGCACTTTATTATTCATTCGCTACTCTACATGTAACTACATCCAATGCCACTTTTGACTTATAACCGATTACTCAGCTATTCATCGTCCTCTGAATTCATAAATAACAATGTGTTGCGCTAAATGCAGAGTCATATCAACTCCCGTTTCTCGACAAAACAACATTCGCCTATTCAGTCATCTTCCGAGTATTCCACTGAATCCTTCTCTAGCTCCCAGTCAATCTCAATTGGTACTGCATCCATAGTTCATTTGAAAGTTATGTTTCTGGAATCTCCTAGCATGGCAACCAAGTGGTTGGAAATCTGGATTGTTTATCAAAGAACAAATGACAGTGGCCCGTTGCGCGACGTTAACAATGACGGCAACCGAAAGCAATTAGACCGAGAAACATGTTATTGATGAAGGAAATTGTCTCCTTAAACATAACTTACCTACATTAACGCTTGCGACGTAAATAATCCTGATCTCTGGGCGCTGGTTGCTCCAGCTCGATGGAGGTTGTTAGATTTCTTGATTCCAGGTGTTCTAAGCGGTTATTGTTTAATGCACGATGGAGGCAATCGAAGGTTTATATTGCGCACACAGTTGGCTGGTTGTTGTGGATGCATTTAGAAAAACCAGGTTCCGGAAAGCTATGTGAGTTGAAAAATATTTGGCGTTCACGGCGCGGACCATGCAAACCCGCGGCCCACAACTGAATCGCGCTCAATGACAGCGACGCACAGCTGTGAAAGTTGTGTAAGGCGGGCGAGGAATGAAATGACAAGGAAACAAATAAAAATACAAGAATGTGGTGAACATGCATATAACATTTCTACATTGTGAACAAATGCAATATAATGTTAGTATCATAATTATACATTATTATTTATACTGTCAAAAACTGTAAAGAAAATATTTGAATTTCAAAGTTGGATCTTCTTTGATAAATTTGATTGTCATAACATTGCATCTTATTTTTGACGCATTTAGCAAACTATTTTATAAATAAATAATATTAAATATCTTTAAATTTTTTACAAAATGATTATAAATTTATACAAAACAACGAAAATATTCGATTCAAATATCCAAACTCGAGTTTAATCGAACATGTTTTGAACAACCAATCAGAATACGCGTCTTTTTAAGTCACTTTGAAAACATCTAACCTACAAGTAACAATATACAAAAGCAACGGTTGTTTTATGTCAACAATTTTATTAGAACACTTTAAACCTTTTACACAATATTATACATTGGTGGTTAATGGGTTTTCTCAATATGAGTGTAATAGATAATCGTTCATATTTTTCACGCATTACTGCAATTTTCAATGCAGCCAAAGAGAGTTCAGCCTCACATCTAAGAGGAGTAGAAAGACTTAAACGGCTGTCTTTATCAGAGGTGAATCACTTGCATCAAAATGATTATTTTATTAATATATAAAAATGTTATTATATTTGCAGAATTTTAATTTGAATGAGTATATGCAATGTATTAAAGTTTGCATCCATTCAGTTCTTGTGGTTGATTACAAAATTCAACATCCAGAAGTGGAACGCATTGTGGCATTTATTGGTGTATTTTCTTTTGCCATACATACACATCAGATAAAACAAGATCCAGATGTTGATTCTCCTATTATGAAAGAATTGCTTGAATTTTTTGTTAAGGTATGTCAAACAATTAACATATATCATTTGAACTAATACTTTAACAATTTACTTTGTTTTCTTCAGATGAGTATGATGGAATCAGATAATTATCGCTTTAGGTCTACTCAATTTATATGCAGGATTTTCAAGGAAATGATTGGTAATGAGATCACAGAAGAATGTTATAAAATAGTTCAAGAGTGCCTTCTTACTCTGATGGATGTAAGTTATGAAAATATGATAAATAATTACATTCATAATTTTTTATTGTTTAGGATAGAATAGCAAAAATCCGAATGCTTGCTGCAAATGCAATCACCCCATTGCAAGACCTAGAAATTCTGCATTGTCCTGTTATATCTGCATATTTAAGCCATATGGAATTTGATTCATCCGCTGGAGTTCGCCGAATTTGCGCTGAAAAAATTGCACTAAAACGTGAGATCATTCCATACATTATGGAAACAAGCAGAGATGTTGATATTAATGTTAAACTAGCTATTTATTCACGTGCCAAAAAGTATCCCAACAAATTTAAGGTACAATTGAAAAATTATATCTCAACAAGTATCGAAAATATTTCTGACATATGCAAAATAGGTTGCATACTAAGATTTATTTTATTATGTTTGATTTTTATTACAGATTTACCATCGGCAAATATTAATAACCCAAGCAATGAATGGCGAAGACGCTTTGAAAAAGTTTGTTACTAACGCAATAATACCCGCTTGGCTTCAACAACGCGAGCTTAACTACTTGAGTTTTATGAGTAGCTTGCGATTGGATTCAAACTGGGAAGACCTGGAGACTACATCCAGTGTATGCGAGTTTGTTATAAAATCTTGTTTTGACACACGGCCTTCAAACGAGTTGCTAAATGTGCTGATGTTTAATGATAAAAAGCTTTTGGATTTTGATAAGCTCAACTATGATTCAGTCTTGTATTGGAGAATATTTTTGAATTATCTGCGTAAACAAGATGGTGTTTTGATCGATGAGTATGCACCGCAACTGCCGGATATCACCGAATATATAAAACAGTAAGTTATTTCAATTTACAAAAAGGTACCCACATGATGGCATATTTTCATTGTGTGCAGATATTGTATCCATGCTTCTTCTCAACTTAACATCACAAAAGATGGGTATGATATGGCCAATCTTGAGTTTAATTATATCATCATGCAATTGTTTCTGATTATAACTGAGTTCAACTACGTTGATGTCTTCTGTCGCAACACAGTTCTTGGATTGATTGAAAATCTTCTCATGTCTTACAATTTTGATCTGCAAGTAATTAATGTCATTGTAAAGAATATTCATGCTGTTGAACCTGATGTGATTAAACAATCGAAATTTATCTGCGATATCGCCGGTGAGCTGATGTACCACAGTCCTAAAGTGGTGAATTCAGTACCTACAAATGAAACAACAACCATTTCTTCAATAGCAGATAAATCAGCAGCACATCCAAGTAATGTAAACATTACGATGGTGAACGAGGCAGAGGAACAAGTTACACGCGAGTTAAGACTCAAATTTCTAATGCTTGAGAGTGATTTAGACTTTGCTTTGCGCCAACAAGATTATCTTAAAGCTAGTGAATTGAAACCTCAACTGGATGAAGCCAAGAAAAAATACGAAGAGCGACTTGCCATGGCTAATAATTGTATACAAATACAAGACGAAGTTGCTTCTTGCGAGGATGAGGAAGAGGAGGAAGAAGACAGTTGTGTGAAGAGGGCCAAACAATTTGATTCTGAAATGATGAAAAAGGTATTGACAATAATAGAAGGCTTTTTGACATCTGCGAAGTTGAAGAGTTTGAATTCCACGCTGGCTACATTTAAAGTGAATGTCATTGATGATTTGATTCATTCTCCGAATTGGCCAGTGAAGTTTCTGGCTATGAAATGTCTAGCGTTGTGTTCTACATTAGATGAACATACTGCGCATATTGCTTTGCCGACTTATTGCGCGATTATTATGATGCATAATAAGAACACACATAATCCACCCCCAGAGTCGTTGGTTTTAACTTGTATAGCAATGGTAATTAATTCGTTGCTGCGATTTGGAACCAGATTGTTGGCGAAATCGACTGCAGTACCGGGAGTTCCTGCTTCTACGGATTCGGTTATTATGGGTGATCCGGAGGAGCAAGAGGTGTTTACCGGTGGGGTTTCCTTATCCGGGATAATGAAGGAATTTTTTGAGATGTTCAATGATGAGGTAATAATGTCAATTCAATCTGATATTTAAGCTGACTTAGTTGTCCGCATTCATCATCAATAACCCGCTTTGCGAACTTTTTAATGCAATATTTTATAAATTGTTGTTGACAAATGTTGTTAATTTTATTTCTAGAATGTAAAGATCCAAGAGACAACTGTACGTGGTGTATGCTTCCTGATTATTTCAGGAAGAATTAATTCCCATGTAACATTATCACATCTTATTGTGAAATACGTTTCGGCAACAAGTCCAGGTAAACATTTGATGCTTAATTTGCGAAGGTATAAATTGATCTAGCAACAAAGTAAAGGTTCCTTAGAAATTCTAAAAATTCATATAATCAGTTTTTTAAATTTGTGTCCCTAATCTATTTCCAGAACCAGAAATAATGAAAATACAACAGTTGATTGGCGTCACACTTGGACAACTTCCCAGTATCCCAGGTACTGCAAATTCTTTGGAGCAAGCAATTATTCCAGCATTGAGAATTATTCTTAAAGCACCGCCAAATAGCGTACTCTCGGATGTAGATGTGGATCATGTATCAAAATTATTATTTAAAATGCTTGGTTTATACGAGGATGTATGTTTAGACATTTCACTCTTCTAATGCAAAGTTAATTTTCATTTTCTTTAATTTAGGGAATGGAACGTAATGCTAGTGTTACACTAGCATTGGTCAATGAAATCCGGGAGCGACCTAATAATGAAATTAGCGTTAAATATTCCAAAATACTTCTGTTAGTAAAACTTGGCAAAAGTAGTACTGATCCAAATAATACCAAGCTCCAAGAGCTTCAAACACAGTTAGACGATCTTCGCGACGTGAGTATTTAATTAACTTCAATCAAATATATGTCTGTTATAATAAATATTTTCACAGAGGCTTTGCGATCAGAAAATTCTATCAAACATTATTAAACTTTGCTCAAAAATAACTATAATCTTAAGTACAGAAGAACTTATTAATGGAGAAATAGTTGAAGAAGAGGAAGCAGTGGAAGAAAATCAAGAAGACTCCGATTAATATAAGCTGAATTACTTTACCTGTAATTAATTAAGTTACATTTTTTTAAATATTAGTTTTGTTTTAATCATTTAATCAACTGTCATATTGTATAAAAATTTGTTCACATTTTAGACTATGATTCCTGTTTTCGATAGGATCGCATGTGTGTAGGAATATGCTGTATGTTTTGGAATTATTTGCGGAAGGTAAATGTGTCCAGAGTAAGATTTTAATTTGCATTGTTGAAAAAAAAGGAAAAGGTAATTTTCGTTTATAAGCCGAATTGCTTAGATTTCTTGTTTTCTGGATTTTATAGGTGAAATGAGTGAAAATGTAAAAAGTATCACAGCAATCTGTCGGCAATAATCCTGGTAATTGTTAATTTGAGAAATCAATACGAATTTCTTTTTATTTTAGGATAAACTTTCCATTGGAATGATTTAGACAGCGGTTTCTCAACTGGGAGAAATTCCACTTCGAATTATTTGACAAATATCAAATTGTTATGACATTGGATTAAACTACCATATAGCGGGGAGACAGTGCGCCCACCAATCTTATTTGTTTTTTTTTTAGAGATGCAGTGACCTACATTTTGTGGTTTCCTGCATTCAAATAAAAATTTGAAGGTAAGATAGAAACAATGATATTTAAAAGAAGGCTGAATGATCTGATTGATTTCGTACATCACGCAGATTTCACCTCTAATGGGATTGTATTTAATGAGTCTCAGAATCCAGTTTCAAAACTGGACTAGTAGTCGAGACAGTATTGTTAAATAATAGTTTTTTTTTCTTCTATACACATAAACTTGAATGAATTTGCCGTGGAAGTATGTTGCTTCATTTATCTCATCTTTATTTACGCGCTTCGCTCAACGAGTGCACCAAGTGAAGCCTCTACCTACGCGCTGAAGTTTATAAACCCGCTACGCATCCGACAGGTTCCCTCGGCTTCGCGGTGTTTTCTGGCTTAGCTAGTTTACGTACGACCACCGCGCTTGCCGTTCAACTTTTTCACTCAGCTCGTACTGCGCGCGCGCGCCACAAGAACCTGCAGCAAGTGCCATACACCTGAGAGGTGGCTGAGCACCGCAATCCGCCACATTTTACTAACGCACACCGCGAGAAGACAACGCGCGCCTACCTGACTCCGGCCGGCCGACCATGTGTTTGGACATCATCGACATTCCCTGGCAAATCAATGCCCGGTTGGTAATTATAAGTGAACATTATTCGAACTAAATTCTTGCCAATGAGTAATAAATTCACGCGGTTTATTTATCTTTCTTAAAGTATTGTTACGTTATCACCAGGGTCACACTGTGCACTATTAATGAATGTGTAATACGTTGATATGGGCTGATGACTTAATTGTTGCTGTTAAACAATTGCTAGCAGTATTATCGACGAGGCGTTAATTGGTCGCGTGAAAGTGCAAAAAACGTAGCGTTTGTTCGTTGTAGTCGACCAAAGACAAGATAAGACGTTTCTGTTTGTGCACGGGGACTTTTTTTTTATATCGCGGTATAAATCTTGATGTGCCGGGTGTGCAGATACTGATTGCACCAATTGCAAGCAGCAATGGCGACCTACGACGAACTGAAAAAGGATTTCGACTCCATCTGTGCCAGCACAGATCATTCTACAATGCATGGTGAGTTGTTCTTTACTATCAACAACTTTCAATCTGATGATTCAAGGTAACACGGTGATCGTACTGAGTTTTATCAAATCCAATTTGATAAGAACAGTGAAACATTTCTATCGGCTGATATTAGTTTTATCTCCTACACTACAAAATGCCACATTTCGTTATCCAACTTGCTTTGATTATACTTTCAACATACGAACATGTAATATTTCGCAAAATTATTGCAAGTGTCCATGGTTGTTCTTCGTGATCGTATCGAACTATTTTATCAATCAACCTTTCTTCATATCTTGTTGCACATTGCCGGCAAGAGAAGAACTTGCTATTGATGCAGCAATTGATGCTGGTGATGAATACCTTCTTCTTTATAAAGCAAGTCGTTAGAAGGAAATACAGATTGAAACAGTTTAAAGCATCTGGTATAATGGTGAATAGTGAATACATCTATTAGCATGGAATGCAATCTTGAATGAAATCATGCTGTTATATAATAGTTCAGACTCATGGTCAATTTTAACCTTTACGGTGTTTTTTCATTGAGTAGTTTAGCAATAAGATGGATGCAGTTGCTTGAAGGATATCTAACGAGTTAAACGACTTTTAATTCAATTTCACTATTTCTCGATATGTTGAGAAAATCTCACTTTTGTAACTAAGATCAAGATCTATATCAACATCTCCATGAGAAACTGAAGCGATTCAATTAATTTAATTTTGATTTGATTGAATTAAGTCGTTAAGTTTTACGGTATATTGAGTGGTATTTAATGGCAGAAAAGTGGTAACAGGTTGATGAGTGAAGTCAAGTGAAGATCTTCGAAAATATGATGCAATGTAATTTGTTAAATAAATAAGAATACTTACATTGCAACAGTCTTTTTAGAGAGATTATGAATTAAGCATGAGTAGTTGTTGTTGTTGTTATACGTCTACTTTGTTGTAATGAGTATGCAGATTCGTTAATTTTATCAGTTTTGAGTTATTGAATTTAAAGTTTATCAATTTTCTTAGTAATTTTATCTTGGAAAACATGAATATTGCTCATTTATTTGAACGAAAGTCATTTGAATTGAAAAGCATATTTGATTGAAACACTAAATCAAAGTAGGATGTATTTACAACTATTTTATGATTATCTGAACATTTCTCTTTCTCCCATAATGAGTAATAAATTTCCCATATTTGCCGCACTTATTATTTTATAACAATCTTAACGATACACAGATGAATATGATTAATCATTATATAGTACGTAAACAAATTAACTTCAATATGTAATTATAAGATTGTTGTTTTGTCTTTTGATATTAAATTGTACAGTGGTCAATTTTATGTGACATAACAACTCTATGATTTATCTAAGTGTTCAAAGTGCGTGCAAAATGATGTTATAAAATTTATAAAATTGCATTATAAGGTAGATGAATAATTTAATGTCATCTAAAAAATTGTTTATTGACTGACATTCAAGTTTTATTTTTACTTTCTCTGTATGCACAGTAAAAAAGAATTTTATGACATATTTAACTTGTTTCCAATATTTGCACAGGAACTGATATTGTAAACAATTTACGATAATGGTTTTTACCCGAGTTAAAATTAGAAGGTTATCATTAGTTAGCGACTTAATATTGTAACATTTGAATAGTAAACAAATTTTCTTTTGATATAACTTTGTCTAATAAGGTTAGTATGGTTCATGTCATGCGCAGTCCGATATTTTTAGTCTCTTCAGTGAAGAAACCTTGAAATTTTGTTCATCGCTCCGTGTGTGGTTGTTCATCAGTCAACAAAGAGCACAAGGCAGGCATTACTTATTTTTAGCCTACATTTTAATGAAAACGCGCCAAATATCTGCGTTGTAATTATAAGTACAGCTTTTCGATAGCTATTTTTGAAATTTCAAATATTGGTGTGTAACTTAAGTACAAAAAAGTAAAAGTAAAAAAACATATTTTTATTCAAAATGTGATACTTTGGTCTCTAATTTTAATAATTGTTCAATTTGTAGATTAAAAATTACGAATATGCTATCTTGTCTAATTTTAAAGTAATAACTTCTCAATAACCTTACATTCATTAAAAAGAATTACAACTTATTGATCCTCATTTTTGAAATTTGAGATATCAAGACTTTGCAAACAATATTCACTGTTGAATTAATTCTGGAAATTTTTTTGTTTTTTTGTTTACAATAGTATTTTATAACTTTTATCTATAACTTTAACATTTTTTTATACAATCGATTAAGATATGCTGCAAAATAAGCAATTTGATGCTGGTGATGTGTGTGAAAAAAATAATCTCTTATCTCATCTAGTTTGCAAGTAATAAACCCCTAACATCGATTAAAAATGAATTAAAGTACTTGGCATGTTGTTTTAACACATTTTATAACACAATTACATGCATTAACCATAATAGCAATTAATGAATTCATACTATTCCTCTTGCCGTGTAGCACGCATAACCAACTTTTGCCTTATGTTATTTCTTTACCTAATCTATCGGTATGAGTTTTAAAGTTGGAACTCGACGTTGTGCTCTGATAGAAATTTATTTCAATAGTCAACAACCGAGACGCATTGCTTTTAGTACTTGCAGATTGATTTGAGTATTGGGTAAAAAAATGTCATGGAAGAAAGGGTAGGATTAAAATAAATTAGTTTGGTAACTGACTCAGAAGTAGAAATTGCGAAATTATATTATTAATTAAAGTACATAGATTTGTTAGCATTTATGGGATTATTTTAAAGTTCATATAAAAAATATTACATGGCTGAAATCTATATTTGCATAATCATTACCACATTAAATTCGCTCAGTTCGTTTATGGTTGCTGTGTAATTAAATCTTTGCAGGTTCCTTGATAATTACCGATCGTGGCAATTAATTTAATATGGCGTTTATAGATACGAGAAATATTCGTTTCTGTTTTACTACAGTAAACTTAAATAAATAATTTGAAGTAACTGCAGCACACTTGCATGAACATTAGTTCGTGTTTAGTTTTAGCTGCGATTTGTTTATAATTTCATAATTACATCGTTGAGTTAATAATTGTGTTTACATGCATTCCCATTTTACTTTGAAAATTTATTTTTTATTATATTATCTGGTTTGAAATTTACTCATATTTATAATTTTGATTTTTGACTTTACCAATTTATTATTGATTTATTCAATACAGTATTTCAGTCTTAAATATGCAACTTCAATTCCTAATTTATTTTTGATTTATTAAACTGAATGTCCATAAAAACTAATACTTACATTACACCTGAAATTTATATTCTTTACACATCACTCCAAACAAGTTTTTCAATGAATTGCATG